>CM075810.1:31981726-32057703 GCA_037975025.1 Excoecaria agallocha | reverse complement strand
GGTAGTAATCTATTTTATGCCATCAGAGCATGAAAGCCTTTAGTGAACAGGCATCTAAGTTTATTAGAAGTTATTCAATACATAAAAGCCCATATCGTAAGCAATGTGTTATGATACATGCCCCTTAGTGAAAGTGTCATTCAAGACAATCAAAAGTAGAGTTAGAATTAGCGATATATCGAGTTCATTTGACATTTTTGAGTCAGCTCTAGAAGCTATAGCCATAACATATCCATCATAGATAAGAGCTTTTGATAGTCAAGGACTAAATAAGAGATTGGATGACTTTCAAAAAAGGATGAAGGCTATAATGATTGAGATCATGTCTACTTTAGTACGACCTGTTGGATAGCAGCCTTTGGCACTCCCTTTTGCATATGAAAAATCAACTACTGTTAGGGGCACCTCTACCATAGCTACTGCTGTGACACCTCATTTAGCCATCGAGTTTAAGGGTTTTACATCCAGGAGGAAGAGGAGCTCGCAACAAGTCAGGTTCTAAAAAGCAAATAACTTAAAGTAAAAAATCCAATTTTGAAAAAGATTAAAGAAAAGATAAAGTCTTTAGCTCGGGTTTTATTAGTTGGCAAAGGAATTAGCCCAGAAGATAATGACTTAAAAAGTGAAGATGTGCTTCCTTAAAGATTTAAGATGCTAGATTTGCCCAAATTTGATGGTACTTCTGACCCTTATGCACATATCAAGCAATACACATTAGTTATGAATGGGATGACCTTAGCTAAGAAATAAAAGATTGAGTACTTTAGCCTTAGTCTAATAGGCCCTACCATTAATTGGTACCATAGGTTAGATCGTAGGACCAAAGAGGATTGGGATCTATAAGCAGAGGAATTCTTAAAATAGTATGATTATAGCACAAGACTAGAGTGACCCTAAAAGATCTAGAGCTACTATATTAGAAACCAAAGGAAGCTTTTCACGAGTACCTTACCTGATGGAGGAACAAAGTGATAGAGATGAAGCAAAAATCGAAGACTATCGATAAGATCATATTGTTTATTCAAAATGCCATTCCCTATCTTAGAGATAGGCTAAAAATGAAAGGTTTGAAAGATAGGAAATCTCTTAAAAACATCACCATTAAAGCTAAAAGAGAATATTTGGAAGAAAAGGTTCAGGTTGTGAGTACAAAAAGAGGCAATCCTAGAAATAAGCAAGAGAATGGAAACTTAGATGAGGGAAATGATGGGCCTGTAGGAGTTTCAGCCATAAAAACAAAGGGTAATCATTATACCATCGGGGATAAGCTGCTGTCTTGGTACCTCACTCATCTTAATAGATAAGGGAAGTTTTAACCATTACCCGTAAAGCTGGCCATAAGCCAAGGGAAACCTGGTCATAGAATTGATTGGTATTGTGCTTACCATCAGTACACAGGGCATAAAATAGATTATTGCCATCCTCTAAGAGATCTTGTTTAGAGTTTGGTTGATAGCCGACAAGCATTAGTCCCGAAGGGGGAGAATTAAAGCTTTCTTTATAAGCTTCACATCATCATCAACCTTTGGGGCATCATTCAGAGAAGGAAAGGCCTGAGACGTTGAAGAACTTTTTATTATCTATACTTATAGTATGGAAAAGATATAATATAAGCCATCTTTTTGACAATGTAAATGCATCTCTAAATAATGTATATGCTTCTTTAATCATGATAATTATATAAGCTTTTCTTATATATACAATGTCATATTTTATTTTATCATGCATAATAATAATTATGGCTTATCTTTAAGACATCAATTCAATAAAGACCGTTATATTCAATCTCAGGCATAAAAACATTTTGGGTGCATCCTTTGGCTCCTGGAGTGAGCCTTAAGGGGATAAAATAAAAGCAATTAAATCATCACCTGAACCTGTAAAGGCACTTTGCTAGATGATAAAAATATTACAACATCGTATCCCCATCTTTTTTTAGCAACAAACTTAAATAGAAAACCCTATTCACCTAAAAAGTGAGCCTAAATGTTAATCCTAACTTTCCTAAACTAATGCATCCAAAATACTAAGAAGACCTATAAGGGATGACTGACAACAGAAGTTGGATGCACACAAGATGTCACACCTTGATATTAAATCAAGGTCTGTGTTATTGTATTACATGTTTGGTCATGGCTATTGTTATTGCTATATGATGCATGTAAATAAGAACACATGCATAAGCTGGGCTGAACATATTGTTAACCGATCAAGAGAAGCCTACGGTATGTATGGAGACACATGCCAGATGAGGTTTAATTTTAAGGCAGTGATGGCAGTGCCTCACATGATAAAGACTCCTTTTACCATTTCTAAATGCTTGGGGATATCAGATGCTATATGCAGTGTGTAAAAAAGGGTAAATTATCCTTGGGTAGGATAAGATGGAGTGTTTCCCCTAAGATAATGAGAGAGAGTTAAAAAAAAAGATAAAGTATAAAAAAACAAAGGTAGATAGCAAGAGAAATCTTGCTTGGAGACTAAGAACATTAAGGAAGACATATGTGGATCACCAGCCACCTTTCATTCAAGATGGGATTCTCTAACCACCTATAGTGTAGGCTAATGCATTTCATGCATACATTTTTGCATGCTTGCATACATTTTTATATACTTTGCACATAATCTTTTGTGTATGTTTTTGTATGTATAACTTTGTAGGTAAAGTAGAGGTAACCTCCACTACCTTTGCCTTAATAGTTCATTTGAGCCTTCATGCGTGATAGCTTGGAGATTAGAGTATTTCTCACATCGATACAATAGCCACTGTAACGCCGTTATTTCACTAATTTCAAGATGAATTCCTAACTTGGTTTGTCTTGCCAAGATTTTGACATAATTTTCTTTTACAGGTTTGAGGATCATCACCTCCCTAGTGCATTTGAGATGCCTGTAACTTCATTTTATTCTCGATCTCAGGGAGTATTTCTAGCTTAATTTAACTTGCCAAGTTATGCTTAAAATTGTGACATAATTTCCTTTTAATTTATAGGGTTTGAAGATTATCACCTCCCTGATGTATTAAAAAATAACCAAGGCACTTTTTTTTTGTCTCAAGAATGATTCAAGGACCATAACATCCTTTATACATCCAAGATGTCACCACGACGCCGTCCCTTTTCTTGAAAATAGGAAGTACTCACAATTAAAACAACTTGTGCTTTATGTTTAATTTATTTACTTGCCACAATGTGTTCAGATTTTGGCATAATCGTCTCTTGTCAATTTATTTTCTATTTGAAATTTTACTTTATCTTGGTTATTTTTAATTGTGAATGGGTTTGACCTCAACTTTAGAAATCTGTATTTCATTTGAGCATCAGCTGAATAGGGGATAGGTATGCTTTATCTCTATCTACTAAATTGCATAAAAGCCCTTGCTATACCATGAAGTTTCTAAATCTTAAACACTTTTGGGCTAGTTTTAAAAAGAAAAAAATTGTTTGCAAACAAAGGGATTGGGTAAAACTCAATAAGATCACTAGAACCTTTCTGGTTACCATCGAAGTGACCTCAAGATGAGGCAGCCTAAAAAATGATTTAGGCAGCCTTTCTTTGTGCAGCCCTCTAAATGACTTTTCTTACCCTTATTTCACCATCACTTGTTAGCCTTTTGAGCTTTTGTTTCAAGCATGTTGAATGCATGCTCATTTTATTATTACACATATTAAAACAACCCTTTAAACCAAAATGATTTTGGCTTCCCTTTATGAAGATAATCACCATAAAAAAGCTCATTGCACATTTCAAGAATAGGGGAAATAAATTTCTACCAATATTTAGTATAAATTCCATTCATAAAAATTAGGATTTGTTAGATGAAAAATAAAAGTTAAAGAAAAAGAAAAGAAGAAAACAATGCAAAAGAAATAAAGAAGAGGAAAAAATGATAACAGGAAACCCTTGAAGTTAAGATTACAATAATGTAAAAAAAAGGAGAAAAAAAGAAATGAATGAAAATGAAGAGGAGAATGAGAAACCCATGAAAATAATCCCCAATAAATTGATCACCAGAGCCAAATCCATAAGTCCTTAGATGTTGGGAAAATGGGTAAAGAATAGTCTCCCCATTAGTTAAGGAAATATAGTGGCCATTTTCCTTTAGCGACCTGATCCTTCTTTGTTAGCCACTCACCCAAGCCTAACATTACAACCTATGTAAGACCTCTTGATTCTAGGCTTGGTCTCATTCAATCTAGTGGAAATTACCTTCTATTAAGGTTTGGTACATAAGAAAAGTCATATGGTGTTTCTTGAGCTTCAAGTCATAAAGCCATTAATGCATTTATGCATTCAAGTTAAATCTCATCCCTAACTTTGCATTTAGAATTCGCTTTCAAAAAAAAAATCTCATTTTGGCCTTTAGCATATATATACAAAAATTGCTTGGTATGCATTATACTTAGATGTTGGTTTGATAGGCCTTAATATTAATATACCTATTCTTATGCTCCCACATTGAGAATGATCACCTAACTTTTCGTGTTGAGATTAAACTAGTTAAGAATGTGGTCCATTCAATTTATTCAAGGATGAATAAAATTTAGATTTAAAGCATCTGATAAGTTACGATTACTTCAAGCTTTAGATGTTTTTTAGCAAGTAACTCTTTATACATACCACTTGTAATGCTTGTTGTAACACAATTCACATATAATTTCATTCATATTTTGCATATATAATTTCCCTTCATACACTCTTATGAGTAAGTTTCTTGCAACAAAAATGCGAATGGGCTCCACATATTAAAGTAGGCCATAAAACAACGGTGGAGAACAATTGACCAGAGAAGATAAAGCTCCCATGAGAGAAATCGAGCATGGTGAATATTTCAAAAGGCAAAATCATCTATACATAGCATGCTTGAGGGTATTTAATAAAAGATGGCCATCCCCCTCTAAGATAAACTCCCATATAAGGAATCATGCAAACATATGAAAGGTAAGTATCTTCTTCAATTATAATAAGCATACTAACATCCAACCTTTCCACATGTATTAAAAGTCATTCTTCAAGGCATTCCTTGTCTCTTGATAAGCATAAAGTCCTTCTCTAAGGCATTAATTAAAGTCCTTCTCTAAGGCATTCCCAGTCTCTTGATGAGTATGAAGTCATTCTCAAAGGCATTCCTAGTCTTTTGATGAGCATGAAGTTCTTCTCCAAGGCATTCCCAATCTCTTGACGAGTATGAAGTCCTTCTCCAAGGCATTTCTAGTCTCTTAACGAGTATTAAGTCTTTCTCCAAGGCATTCCCAGTCTCTTGATGAGTATAAAGTCCTTTTCTAAGGCATTTCCAAGACTCTTCAGGACCATTCTAAAGAACTTCTTTTAAGGCATTTCCAAGACTCCTTTTGAGTATTATTAAAACCTTCTTTTGAGGAATTTCCAAGACTCTTCATGAGTATTATTAAAACCTTCTTTCGAGGTATTGTAAGACTCTTTATGAGCATTATCAAGACCTTTTTCTAAGGCATTCCTAGTCTCTTGATGAGAATCAAGTCCATCTCTAAGGCATTTCCAATCTTTTAATGAGCATAAAGACCTTCTTCAAAGCATTTTAAGTCTCTTTGTGAGCATAAGGTCCTCTTAGGAGGCACTCCAAGCTGAAAGTCATTAGAAAAGGGTTAAAATGTCATCAAATTAATTGTAAGTAACCCAATTTAGTTGATCAAAGGGTTAAAGCATTGTAAGATTGATGGTAAATCACCTACCTCAAAAAAAATTCAAAGTCTTTTTAGAGCAAACATACCAAAATTCAAAGTCTCTTCGGAGCAAACCAACTAAAATTCAAAGTCTCTTAAGAGCAAACCAAATGAAATTCAAAGTCTCTTCGGAGTAAAAGATCTAGAGTTCTCTTTGAGAGGCATTTTCTACTAATAATCAGGTCACAGGCTTGAAGTGAGGATTGTGTGGTGTGATTTTTATCGGTAAGGTCACATGAATCACTTCATCACCAAACCTTTACAGTTAAGGAGACAACCACCTCAGGTACATATCCCTAACTCTTTACTCTGAATTTTAGCTCATTTAAGTACTAGTGTATTTAGTTCTCCAAAATTAGGGGCAATTATAAACATTGGATCCTGGGATGGCTTTTGATCAAAGTTACCTGATGAGGAAAGAGTTTCTTATAAATGGACAAAGAGCAAAGGTACCAGGATTTCTCCTAAGATTTTATATTTTTGAAATATTTTTAATCTCTCTTATAGATTTTGAATGTTTAAAAATCTTTTTTTAGGCCCTTTCCCTCTTTATCTTTTTTAAATATTACAAAACAAGAAAATCAATTTTTAAACTTAGAGTAGATTGGGATGTTTCAGCTTTATCTCATTCTAAAAATCTCATAATTAGATGAATCTAAAGCCATTTTAATCTTAAAATATAGATCTAAAACTTTTATGAAGAAACCTAAACTATTTTAGCCCTTAAGGTTCTCAAAATTAGGCTCGAACATAGATTACCTGAATCTATCCCTGCTTCCAGACTAGTCTATACTATTTCAAGTATAACTCCTTTTGTAGATCTTATTTTGAGATAAATCCAATTTTAATAAAATATAGACTCATTTTGGAGTAACTTTTATGAAGATCCCATGACCTAATCTTGAATCCATTGTTCCTAAAAATATTTCAAAGTTAGAATACCAATTCTATCTCTGAAAATTTCTTAGGAGTAGTTGTTAGTATTTTTACCATAAATCCCACAATATAAATTAAAATTAAGTTATTTTTGATTCATTGTAAATATAAGACAAATGGGAACAAATGTCTAAAAGACACCTGGTCAAAAAAATATAATCTTCAGGCATAAAAATAGCAAAATATTTTGAGTTGGAGGTCAATCGGTTGAGAAAATGGAAAAAGTCGAAGAAAAGTCAACATTGTTGACTTACGGGCCCAGCCTATGAATCAAGGCCCGTGAGTTACGATCTGTAACTCACTTTCTGGGTGCAATTTGCATTCGAAAAAAGTCAAAAAAAGAGAAAAAAGTAAAAAAAAAACATTTTATTTATTTATTTATTTTATTTATTTTCTTTGTTTCTTTCTTTTAGGTATATCCCATATTTGGGATATTTTGAGTGGGAAGTTGAGCCCAATTAATGCAAAAAGAAAGGCTTTATTTTCTTGGCTCACACGGTTTACACACACTTTTTCTTCTTCTTCTTCTTCTTCTTCTTCTTCTTCTTACTTGTCTTTGTTTTCTTCGATGAAAAATAAGAATTTTTAACTTCAAAAATTCCAAAAAAAATACCAAAAGTTCGAAAAAATTTGTGTAGCACCGAATCCTCATCCTGTTATGGAGCTAAATTAAAGTTAATATTCTTGAGCCTTAAAACCCTTAAATTTAAATAACTAATTTTTAATTAATTATGTAACTAATGTATTTTTCATTTATTTTATTGTTAATTTTGTAGATCTATTAAAATATATTGTTAACTTTACATATGTATTTATTTATTGTTAATTAATTGTATATTTACTAACTAATTTTGTCAATTAATTTATTAGATTAGTTAATCAATTAATTATTTTACCATATAATTTGGTGATTATTTGTTGAATTAATTTTATTAGCTTTTCTAATTATTTTTTATGCTGTTAATTTTATGAATTAATTTAGTATTTTTTCTTAATAGATTAATTATTTCATTATATAAATTTTGCTAATTACTTGTTTATTATATTAATTTGTTAGTTAGCTTAACATGCTATTCTATTTGTTAATTAATTAGTTTATGTGTTAAATTATAAAGTTGTTAGTCAATTAAATATATTAGATTAATTAATTTATTGATTAATTTATTATTTTTATATAATTTGTTATATATTTTAAATAGTATTTTATTATGTGTTATTTAAGATTTTTTGTAAGTTTTTTGGGTCAAAAATGAGTTTTTTCCTTGATTTCTACGTATATGTTTATTTTCCAAGTTCTTTAGCGACGAGATTCCTTTCGTTTTTGTTGCTAAAGAATCTTCCCTTTTAATGCTGAACTGGACTTTTAGTGACGGGAGTGTATGACAACAGCCAAAAAAATCCCGTCGTTAAAAGTCCCAGCGAGTCACTCCCTTCTAGGGGTGATCATAGGGCGGAGCCGGGGGAATTCTCCTCCACTCACTTTCCCGCCAGTGGCGAGGATTCCCTGCCCCCGCTACCAATATCAAGAGGGAATTTCCCCCGTCCCCACCCTGTGGGGATCCCCGTCCCCCGCGAGGATCCCCGTACCCCGATTTTTTTTAATTTTAAAATATAATATTTTATAAATAATTAAAATATAATATTTAATAAATAAAAAAATTTAAAATCAATAATAAGTTAAAATTAAGTATAATTTAAAACTTAATAATTATAAAATTAAGTTATATTTTAATTTTAATTATTTATAAAATATTATATTTTAAAATAAAAAAATATTTTTTGTGGGGCGGGGATCCCCCTGGGGCAGATACCCCATTCCCAATCCCCGCCCCCGATTCTAGGACAAGAATTTTTTTTCCTCTGTCTCCATCCCAACGGAGGGAAATTTTGGGGATTCCCCGCCCCGAATGGGGTGGGTCCCTGCCAGGGCCGAGGAATCCCCGCCCTGTGATCATTCCCGCCCTGTGATCATTCCTACTCCCTTCCTCCATCACTCATCACTCATGGCTCATGCCTCATGATTTAGCTTTTTTCCTTTATTCTTTTCTTATTAAACAACCTGCTGTTTCTTCCTGTTTGCCTTCATCTCCTTCTAATTAGCAACTATCTTCATTCTTAGTCGTGAAAATGTATTGGTCATAAGTTTAGCGACGAAAAATTGAAAATAGTCGTTAAATTGGGCAGCAAAGAATGGTGCGTATTTTTGCAACGAAATTAGCGAAGGATTATTTGTCGCTAAAAATGTTTCTATATTTTTAATTTTGTAAATTAATTTCAAAAAAATAGCGACAAAAATTTAGTTGCTAATTGTAGTATAATTATAGCGACAAAAAGGCATCGCAAAGTTCATCGCTAAAAATATATTATATATCTATTTTCATTTAAATTTTTAAATAAATTTATAATTTTATTTATTGATTTTACTAAATATTATAATATTAATTACATATATGTTTATTCTTACTAATTATGTATCATAATTTTTCTTTACAATGAAATTATTTAAAAATTTAGTCTTTTTGTCAATTTCGATCAAATTCATATTTAATTTCAAAATTATATAATTAAAAAATTTTAACCAAAATTTAATAATTATTTTTTAATATTTTCATTGATTAAACAAACTTTTTTTTTTAATTTTATTTTTTCGTTTGCAATCTTATTATATGATAATTTTTTTGTTTGTAATTTTATTATACTATATATTTAATCAATTATAATTTAGTTCTAAAACCAGTGAAATTGACTTTTTTCATTTTTTAATATAATTTTTAAATATTTTTTTTCAATCAATTTATTTTTACTGATTTCTAAATCATTCCATTTAAAGTCAATAAAATTTTGTTTTTTCAGATTCCTTTACCAGCTCTCCTAATGCTTAGATGTCAGAAGAACCTGGAGATCTTAGTCTTTCATGCGCGATTTCGTGTCCCTCTCACACCCTCGCTATTTGCTGGCTGCCTATCTCACCCTCCGCCGTCCAGCTATTGCCGACCCTTGAAATTGCTACCATCCAGTTGCCGATTCACATAGACACAGGTTCTTGCTTTTTCCCTTTTTATTTCTTTGAATTTCCAGTTTTTATAGCTCTCCTGCAATTTTAAATCCTTCAAAGAAGATAAATATTGATATTATGTGTAATAATTTTGCTTTACAATAAAATTATATGGAAATTCAATCATTTTACTAATTTTGATAAAAGTTACGTTTAACCTCAAAATTATATAATTATAAAATTCTAATCAAAATTTAATAATTATTGTTTAATACTTTCATTGATTAAAATAAAATTTTGAATTCTATTTTTTTTGCTTGTAATAGTATTATATTATAATAGTATTTTTACGGTTGTAATCTTATTGTACTATAAATTTAGCTTAGTATAATTTACTTCTAAAACTAGTGAAATTGACCTTTTTTTTTAATATGACTTCCAATTTTTTTTCTCAATTAATTTATATTTATAGATTTTTAAATTATCCATTATCAAATCAATAAAATTTAATATATATTAATAATATTGGATAGACACTAATTATAAAATTAATTTTTATGCTTAATATGTATTTAATATGTGTACATATTATATTTATGGATATAAATAAAAAATTTTATATAAATTTATTTGCAATATTATCCTTCATTTAATAGATATTGTAAAATAAAAGTAGGGATTTTTTTTCCTATAAAAAATCCTAATTACCCTTTATCTCTTTGCCTTATTCTCTTTTTCTTTTTCTCAAATAGAGCCGCCATACCTCGTTTCCTGCTTTCTCCCGTTTCTTCTTCCCTCCGCCCTAGTCGCTGTAACGATTCGCATCGCTGCCGTTTTCCCCATCGTCAGCATTGCTCTCCACCGTGGCATTTCCTTCTATCGGTTTATCCTCCCTCTTTCTTCCTCTCTCTTGGCCAAAGCTTATTTCTGTTCTCTCCTACTGCTCCTGCATGGATTTTAACCAGACCATGAGGCGTTGGAGCATGTGAATGCTCCCAGGAGATTACCGATGGCCCCAACTCTAGTTAGGCAGGGGTGGTGCACGCCCCAACTCTAGTTAGGCAGGGGTGGTGCACCGACCTTGTTTTCTCCGGTAAGAACTATCCACTGTCGATTTTTATTATTTTGGAAAAAAATGAGAATCTGATATTGTTTTATTTCTTTAGGTGGGAAGATGGTTAGCTTATTAGCTTTTTTAGCTTAGGATTCGATCTATAAATCGTCAACATCAAAAAGATTGATCTTCTAAAAGCTTGATTGAAACAGAGGGGAGTATAAAGTTCAAAAACTTTTTGAGTAAAGTTGAGGATTTTAGTTGCTATTTTATGCGCTAACAATTGTTACAATCTCACCTAAAATTTGTTCTTTGGTCCTCATTCAAAGGTAGTTCCATTCTCTCTCTATATTTATATACCTATACGTGGCCTTTGATGCTTTATCGATTTACGTAATTTTGTTGGATGGTAGTAGGATTAGTTCAAACTTTTTAGTGATCTCTTGTTCCTCAAGGAGGAAATTGATTCTGTTGTTGAAAGGTGATGTGCAACTCGGTTAAAAGTTTCTTTTTATTTGATAGGATTGCTTTCTAATTTGTTCTATAGCTGAGATTTCTATTGCTTGACGAAGGTTTGTAGTTGAGTTAATTTTTGTACTGATAGTGAAACGTTTATTGAAAGAAAATGTAAAACTTGATTTTTGAAACCAAAGACTCTGTGTATCCCCTCAAGATTGAAAACACATCCTTATTTTCTATGAATCATTAAGACCAAGTAATCATTTACTTTTTCAAACTCAAGAACTAATAGTTTCCAGCTTTGAATTTCAAAGGGCTGAAAAATCCTTTTTTTTTTTTTACCGTTTTTTTTTTCTCGCTTGCGGACCGTTTTACTGTTACCATATTGCGTGTAGATATTTTGACTTCTCTAGAAAGAATTTATAATAAAGATAACTTGCGTTAATCTTTGAAATTTTGATAGTCCTAATCAAACCTGTTATTTCTTTATATTGTTAGTTTAATCTAAACATGAACTTTGGTGAGTGAATTATGATGTACATTTTGATTGTTATTGAGTTAATTAAACATGAAGTAATGATAGTCTCATGTTTATTGAAGAAAAATGCCCCATGGCTATCAGTACCACAGTTTGGGGATTAGGATCGAAAGGGCAAATTGCTAGATTATTCAACAAATTTCTCCAAAATCATGGAAATGAGGAAGCAAAATAAGAGAGATCCATCGAGAGCAAATCTTGGGAATGAAAAAGACTTCATCAACCCGACAGCTACTACTGCTAAATCAACCACTAATGATCATCATTACTATCAGACCCACCACCACTCGCCTAATGTAAAATGCCTTTTCTTTCTCCTTTTAGAAAGGTTTTTCGAACATTATATATGCTGTAGATTCATAATTATGATTTGGCTGTGTTCAAAATTATATATGTAACTAGAAATTGGTAGTTATTAATTAGGAAGAACATTATTATAAGGATTTATGGTTGGGAAATGTCTTAGTTGTTTATATTAAACAATTGTTATATTATATGCAGAAGATTGTCCAACTTTAAGTTTATTGCCGCCTTCTTTTTATCTTTGCTTGCTTTTATTATTGTTATTGTTTCTAATTTGGTCAAAGCTTTATTGTTTATTTGTTTAGTTGCTAGTTTACTACTGTTAGAATATAGCAGTAAAGTGATTGGAGTAAATTAGGGAGCAATTTAGGGAGCAAATTAGGGAGCTAATTAGGAAACTATAATTATTAATTTGGTTGCTTTTCTTTGTATAAATAGGAGTGTAATCTTAGGTTTTTAATTAATTGAATATAGAATTTCAATTCCCTTGTGTGTTTTCTCACATGGTATCAGAGCCTTAGGCGTTTTTTCACATGGTATCAGAGCCTTAGGCTCATATGGATTTTCTGGTCTTTGTTTTGGGTTAAAATCCCTGTTCTTTTTCGGTTGAGGAATCTGCTCCTCTTTGGGTCACCAGCTCCGGTGACCGGTTTGCTTCACCACCACCACAGGAAGGATCGCGCCCTCCATTCCGGCCATTACACAAAATACGGCGACCATCAGGACGGCGAGTGGACCTCACGCGCCGATCAAAGCTTCTGCCATTTCTTCACGCGCCGGCGAGTGGTGGCGCGTGTCAGATATTCCGGCGTCCGGTGGTCCTCCGATTTCACCTCCAGCGTCGCCTGGTCATTTACGATCATATTCCGGTGTCCTTTTCCGGTGATCTTCCCTCTCGGTGGTGGCTGTCCTTTTCCGATCACGCTGTAATGGATTAGGTTGCTGTTGCAGACCGAGCTGTTGTTGCAACTGTGTTGGCTGTGATTGAATCTGTGACATCAATTGCTGCTGTGACAGCTGTGGTTGTGACTGCTGCCCTTGAGTTGGCAAGAGGTTAGATGCACCTTGCTGGGTTTGTTGTGTTTTGTGGCCTGCTTATTGGGTTGGGCCAAGGCTAAAGGGTGATAGAGAGAGATTTTCACCGAATAATTGTTTGTTAAAGCTGTGAACAGTGGCTCTCTTGCTTGGTCTTTGACTTCAGCTTTCAGATTCGATTTGTGGGTTTCCAGCACGTGCAGTCCGGGGAGCATATGGCTGCAATTTCTTCTTGATGCAGGTGTTTTATTTCTTAGATTGGGTGCCATTGCTTTAGGAGTTGGTACTGCATCTGGCTATATTTCTCCATGGACCGCTTCTTCTTATGTGTGGTTGCTGGTTCTTGGTGCTTTTGCTTCTTTTTGTGTGGTTTTTGCTTTTGTTTTCGAAGACGTGTTGACTTATATTGCTGAGGGGGAGGGTCAGCAGATATGAGATAAAGAAGAATCTCACATGGTTGGAGTCGTCCTATTGTTTTTAGCAAAATTTCGGTATTATATGTTCAAGTTAGCTTCGTTTGGAAAGAGTGTTATACTTGTTGTCCGTTTTGTTTTGAAGTCTATATGACAGGATATGTGTAAGTTTCGTTTGGAGAGAGTTGCGCTTGATCTCTGTTTCGTGTTGAAGTCTATTCATGGGTTATTTGTTTAGACTTCGTTTGGAGAGAGTTGCACTTGATCTCCGTTTCGGGTTGAAGCTTACGGCATGGGTTATTAGTAGACTTCGTTTGGAGAGGGTATCACATTTGTTTTCCATTTTGTTTTGAAACTCGGATTTATGTTTTGAAGTTTATGTTATGGAATAAATTTGTAACAAGCTGAAGCATAATTAAAATTTATGCTCCAGCTTGAGGGGGAGTGTTAGAATATAACAGTAAAGTGATTGGAGTAAATTAGGGAGCAATTTAGGGAGCAAATTAGGGAGCTAATTAGGAAACTATAATTATTAATTTGGTTGCTTTTCTTTGTATAAATAGGAGTGTAATCTTAGGTTTTTAATTAATTGAATATAGAATTTCAATTCCCTTGTGTGTTTTCTCACATGGTATCAGAGCCTTAGGCGTTTTCTCACAACTACTAACAAGATTTATTTGCTATTCTGAAAAATATAGAAATGTTAGAGACATAATTTTAAAGTCTCTTAACAAATGTTCTATTCTATGTGTATATTTGGCAAACATTGGGCATAATATTGAATTACTTAATTATTATGTAGGAATAAGCATTTTGATATTTAAATCCAGAGAAGAATATATTGGAGCACTAAGAAGGAAAATTAATTGATATTTTTAGTCTTTGAAAATAATTCATCATACTTAAGATAATTAATCTCATGTTGATAATGAGTAGTTTTTGAAGCTACTGGTGATATTTGGCTTGACATAGCTGAAAGCTTTTTGTTTGGTTAACTTTCTTGGTAGTGAGTAGATACAAAGATTCCATAAATAAGATATTAATACCATTAAATTTATTTGTAATGCTACTACTTGGTCATCAAATTAAGTCTTTATCTTGCAGACTATACAATATTTCAATAATGTAATTAGAAAGGACTCTAGATCATGAGTTCTATTTAGTTTAATGTGGGGCTTATATGACACTATAGTGGGCTCTTTAAAGAAACAAATAGGTAAATTGATAAATTGTTAAATTTCATCTAGATAGATCAAAATCTACACAAGCATGTGAAGTTTCTTCACCGCTGAGATCATAGTCAGCACTTAGTAAAAGTAAAAAAATATAAAAAGTTTTAGGTTGGTTTCTACTAATTTTTTTACCAAGGAAAAGAAATTTAAAGGAAATTAAGTGGGTTGATTCTATAATTATAGGTGGGTTTTTTAAGAAGGCTTCTCTAATATCTTTTGTGATACATTACATAGAATTAAAAAGAAGCCAATAGTGGTTCCTCTATGGGTGCTGGGTTTGGAGTCAATGGTCATGACTTAATTTGGAGCAGAGCAGGACTACCCTAATTAAAATATTTAATTACCAACTTTAAAGTAAAAAAAAAAATAGTAAACTACTTTTAATTATATTATTTATTTAATTATATGATCATTTGATTTTAGTTGGAATCAAGGACTGCTGGCTTATACTGTCATTCTGTGCTTTCATATGAATGTAATACCTACATATATAATATAGTGATATATTCATTGGGTAATTAATAAGGGTGACTAAGTGTAGGATATTTCCTGCTAAGATACATTTAAACCAATCAAACCTTTTCATGTATAAAAAATGGCACAAAAAAATGTCATCAGTTTGATTTAACTGTAAACAATAGGTTGAAGTCAGATTGAGAGAAGGGAGGGCAGTAAACGTCTATATGTTTTGTGGCTAAAGATCGGGTCTTTTGCTCTCCACTATGAGGTTTGATCACCGATGCAAGTACCTTTGAGAGTTTGAGGTGCTGTCTATTCAATTGGATGTGTAGTCACTTAGGTGTCTATTTTTACCTTTTCTGTTAGTTATTTTTAATTTTTTGGACTACCTTATTCATGTTTCTACTTTTTGTTAAGCTGTTAATAGCTCATATTATTGGCAAAGACTAAAATAGGTATGTTTAATTTTTATTTTTTAGGGGTTTGAGATTTGTTTTAGCATTTAATGATATCTTAATTAAGATTTAGATAATAACTGAAGTTGCATAATGACTTGAATTGTATAGAACTCCTTATCTTAGTCTGCTGTAGGATCTGTATAGTGAGGAGAAGATATGGAAACAAATAGATGCAATGCAAATGATAGCGGGATATACAACTTCAAGGCATGCAATGTGCATAGAGGAGCTCAAGGAACTATACATGTATGCTGGAGTTGATTTGGTGTAAATCCATGCCAAGTTTAGGTTTTTGATGTCTATTATTGGATATAAATAGACACTTGGTTTTTGAACTTTGACTTTTAGATATTTTAGAAAAGGTGTCTTTACTTCCTATGCAATATGCTTTCTAATGTATGCATCCATTATCCATAGATTGAGCCAATAACATACTGTCATGTGTTATGATTTGATAATAATGATTGAGCCAATAACATATTTCCATGTGTTATGATTTGATTTGGTTTATTTTGAATCATTTATAAGCCATAAGTTTATTTACATGTATCAGAAAAATTAGTACTTGTTCATCAGTTGAGCTATATGAACTTAATTATGGATTGGAAATGTGTGGAAGACAAAAATCTAAGCTTGTCAAGGACTTTGAATGGAATTCAAGCAAAATTTTTCTATATAAAAAAATAATTTTGTTGATTATACAGGATGAAAAATAATAAATACAATAAAAAAATTAAGTTATCATTTCACAATGGATTCGCGACAACAAATCTGTCACCAATACGTAATAAAATAGAAATTTAAAAATATTTAGCGACAAAATTAGTGACTAACATTTTGTCGCTAACATTTAGAGACAATAATTATTAGCGACAAACTGTTGCTATTGACATAAAATTTATTAGCGATGGATTTAGACATGAAAATTTTTGTCGCTAAATATTATTATTATTATTATATTTGTTGCGACTAATTTCAAAATTCATTTAGCGATGAAAATTTCCTTTTTCGTGATTGAATGTTTCTATCATGAATTTAGCGACTGTTTTATTATTTCATTGCAAATAATTTAGCGACTAACCTTTTCAAGAATGTTCATTGTGCAGTTGCCAAAATTGATTCACGATGGAAATTAGCCAATTAGTGACGAAATTTCCCATTGCGAATCAATAGTTTTTTTTTTGTAGTGTATATTTTATATTTGCATCTATTAATTAACTTAATTAATTATATTTGTGGTAAATTGACTTAATTAATTAATGTATCATTTTTCTCTAATTTGTAATATATTTTTACTATCGTTTATTTTATCAATGTTATTTTATTTAAGCTTATTAATTAGTCCAACTAATTAATATTTGTGATCTAATTGTCAAATATCCTATTTATATATTTGTTTCATATTCAATTTATCTAATTCCGGTCATATTTTTATTCTTATTTTAATGATAATATTTCTAATTATTATTATTAATATTATCATTACTGCTCTTACTATTATTCCTATTTTATATATTATTATATTTATTTAACTTATCAATTTCTTTTATATATTTAATTATTGTATTTAATTTTGTTTTTCATTCGTTACTAACTAATTACCTTTTCCTATTATATTTTATATATAATTCGCTTCCGGGTTGGATCGGCGACTATGATGAAGTAGGGTTATTTAGGATTTATTTTCATGTCTTCTATTATTTTGGGCATGTATTTAATTTTTCTTTTTATTTTATGCGAATATGCAATATAATATTAAAAAATATTTTTTTGCATGCTTTAATTAAAAAAAATAACACCTAAAATACTTTTATCTAATTAATTGGATTTTTCACATAAAAGGGAGCAATGTTCCAATTTTTACCCATAAAATAATATGTGAATTGAGATATTTTTTCTTTATGAATACAAAAGGTTTTCTACCTTAAAATTAACTAATTAGCACAATTCTTTTCCAAAGCCACATAGGATTAATTATCCATTTTTTATCCAAAATATGCTCAAAATAATGCTTTTTTTTTTGTAAATGTGTATGCGAGGACCAATATCCTTATCTAAAGAAATTTAATAAACTCCCCGATTTATGTATGAATTTACTTTTGACATTTATTCTTAAATACTTTACAACTTTTTATATGCATGCTTTACATCTTTCAAAGTGCTTGAGTGTGCCTTTATTTTTGTATGCATGATAACTCATGTGAGAAAAGAGATAAAATATATTAATCATTAAAAACTAATTTATGTAATATTAACTAAAGGGTATTAAATAGGAGTGAAATTTAAATTGTCCTCTGGTTTTGGTATCACATGGTATAAAGAATCATTTTTCCAATGTTCTATTGGGTGGCGACTTCTAAATTTACATTTGGTGATGCTAAGCAAATGCCTTATAAATTAGTCATTAGTAAATGGATAAGGATACTCTAATGCACTATTTTTATGCCTTTTGGATGCCCGAGTGCATTACATGTTGGACCGAATCCCTATCCATTACAAAGCGATTGACTTTCATGAGTCTAACGAGCCTCATTTGATCTTAAACCCTAAAAGCGAGCCTTGAGAGTATACCAGATGTAGGATGGGGTTCGGCGTGCATCACAAGTACCAATTAACTTTATGATCTACTGTGGTATATGTCTCTATGGCTAGGTCATTATATCCTAAAATTCTTAATTAGCCACTGTACACTAGGGGTAATTGCTTTTAATCATCTTATATCATTTTTTCATATAAATTCTCATACATTTCACATTATTTCTTAATTCTCACTTGCTTATTTTCTTATCCATTGATGCTCATCATTCATACATACATAGTATACATATGCAATATCATCCAAGGAAAATATAATGAAATTAAGTGTATTTTGTATCTATTAACCTCAAAATGGCTTAAAATCACCTATTCTTCTTTTTTCTTACCTTTTTCCCTCCTTGGTCTTTTCTTCACCTTGAATTTCTCCTTTATGCCGAAGATTGAGTGAGGAAGAAATTATGATTTTTTGCTTTCAATTTCGACATATAAATACTCGAAAGCAATTCTAATAATGATTATTTACAATTTCATGCCAAATTTCCTAATTAATTTTAACAAAAGCTAATGAATTGAACCTATTTAGGTTAAGTTTCTCTTACTAGAATTTCAAACTTTTCAAGCTCTCTTTTGCCCCAATCTTGATGCTATGTTGAAGAGGATAATTTTTAGTGTATCCAGGTGAAATTTAAGCTAAATTTATGGTGAGAATTGAAAGGAGAAAGAAGAAAAATGGTGGATGGGGGGAAAATGGTGGCTACAATTTTTGGTAGGAAGAAGGGGAGGGAAGATAGATGTAATTTTGGGAGGTTTGTAGAGAATTCAAAATCTCGCTATTTTGTCCCTTCCATGCACCAAAATGAATGGCCAAGATTTGTTCAATTCACTATTTAATATAATGCCTTATTTTTAAGCCACTTGTCATCCTCACATGCTTTCTTACATTTTTTCACTCATATATAATGGGTGTAGGTGATTGTGGCACACTTTCTTATGCCATTTATGCCCTTTAGGGGAGGTAAGAAGGGTGGCATTTAACCCCAGTAAATCAAATTTTCATCAATTTTTAGATTTTAATGTTATCCTCATTAGAATTCTATAAAAATTGCCTAGAGTGAAAAAAATATATCTATTAAGATGTGTCTAAAGTTTTATATCATTCTAACATTATTTTGATATACTTCTAGCTCGAAGGTAAAATTCATCGATCCAAAACATGCAAATCCTAAGCTGTCAAAGAAATTATTTTTCACTTTCAAAAATTCATTTAGATTATTTTTAATGGGTTTTTGTGATTGAAATAATTTTCAAAGATCCGAGGAATATTTTTGGGCTTAGTCAAACTTGGAGTCAACTTAATAGCGATCTAGGAAAATTTTTCACAGTCTACCTTTGAGGACCTATCTAACCTCAATTTTTTCTCAAATTATACCACTAGAATTCATTCAATTTACACTATCTAATCTAATGGTTGAGCACCACCAACTTCCTAATAGGTCACCTATCTTAGTATTTCTCTAGCCCCAAATACATTTAACTTTAGAGTTCTTATAAAATCTAATGTACTAATACCAATATGATCACAGCCAAATACCATTTAGATATTACTATTTATATTTCAAAAAGTACTATTTATATAGATCATTAATGTTTAAGGTGTGACATTTCTCCTCTACTAATTAAAATTTCATCCTTGAAATTTACCAGGAGTAAAAAGCTAAGGATATTACTGTTTTTATAGTCTTCTCTGGATCCTAAGTCATTTATTCAACATTATGGTGGGTCCAAAGAACTTTAACTAGTGGAAATTTGTTTATTCCTTAACTACCATACTTACTCTTAGCAAAGTATTTTTGATTGGTTTTTCATCATACTATAAGTTTTGGTCGGAGCTGGACTTCTATCGGTGTAATAACATGTGATGGATCTGATTGATATCTTCTCAACATAGAAGCATAGAACACATCATGAATTCTCTCCAACACCCTATGTCAACTTTAATTTGTAGGCAACTGGTTCCAAATACACTACAATACCTCATATGGGACCAATAAATATGGGGCTAAGCTTGTCCTTTTTACAAAATCTCAAAATTTTCTTCCATGGAAAAACTTTCAGAAATATTTTATCACCTACATTGAACTTTATGTCTTTTCTTTTCAAGTCAGCATAAGGGTTTTGCCTGTTTGCTGCTACTTTCAAGTTGTCTTTGATCAAATTTATCTTTTCCTCAATTTCTCTAATTAAATCCAACCCTATTAACTTGCTTTCACTGAGTTGTGTCCAACATAGATGAGTCTTGCATTTTCTCTCATATAATGCTTCATATGGTGCCATTTTAATATTGGATTGGCAGTTATTATTGTATGCAAATTTTTCCAAGGGAAGGGTATTTCTTCCAACTTATGCCAAATTTGAGTATACAACACCGAAGTGTATCTTTTAATATTTGTATGACCCACTCATGTTGTTTATCTATCTATAGGTGAAAGGCAGTCCTGTAATCTAGATATATACCTATGACACATGTCGAACCCTATTCCACATTGTGATACACTCTCAAAAACATGCTTTTAAGGCTTAATCACTTTGTAATGAATAGGGATTTAACCAATATGATGCACTCGATACTTCAAAAGATATGAGACTTCACAACGAAGTATCCCTATTCATTTACTAACGACTAACTTATGAGGCATTTGCTGAGCATCACAAGGCTTAAATTTAGGAGTTGTCACCTAATAGAACATTGAAAAAACTATTTTTCAATACCTTATGATACCAAAATCAGAGAGAGTCCAAATTTCACTCCTATTTATACCTTTGGTTAATATTATATAAACAAATTTTAGTGACTAATATATTTCATCTCTTTTCTCGCATGAATTATTATGCTAGAAAACTAAAGTTGCACTCAAGAACAAAAGAAAGCTATAAAGCATGTATATAAAACATTAAATAACATGATATTGAAAGTGTTTAAAGAATGTCAATAATAAATATAAAGTTGAATCATACATAAATCGAGTAATTGATTGAGTTCTTTTGGTGAGGACATTGGTCCTTGCATGCGTATTTTTAAAAGGTAATATCTTAAGCATATTTTGGATAAAAATGGAATTATTAATCCCTCACGACTTTGGAAAAGAATCATGCCAGTTAATTTAAAGGTAGAAAATCATTTGTGTCTATAAATAAAATTGTTTAATTTACAGGTTATTTTATGTGTGAAAATTGGGACATTAGTCCCTTTTATTATAGAAAAATCCCACTCATATTTGTATAAAATCATTTAGTGTGTTTTTGACTTATCGCTTTGAAAAACAATTTATTTATGATAAATAACAACATACAAAAATAAATAAAATAAGTAAAACATGCGTAAATTAGACTATTTATTAAATTGAAAACATTGGTTCTCTCATACATATTTATAGAATCCATTTATGTGATTTTTGGAATAAAATATGATATTGGTCCATTTTATAAAAAAAAATCCAACTAATTACGCAAAAAATATTTTAAGTGTTATTTTCTTAATTATCGTGCAAAAAAAATCATTTTTACTACATTATTACATATTTGCGAAAGATTAAATACAAGCCCCAGATGGTAATAAATAAGAAAGTAAATCCTAAACTATCCCACCTTATCCTCTGATCTGATCCGGATGGGAGTTGTGCATATATATAAAAAATGATAGGAAAAGGTAATTAGTAAGTAAAAATAAAAATGACAATAAGTATAAAATAATAATATTAAGGATAATGTTAAATAATAATAATAATTAAATATTATTATTACAACAACAACAACAACAACAACAACAATAATAATAATAATAATAATAATAATAATATTTGCAATAATAAAATTAATACAAATTAATAATATCAAAAATCATATTAATAATAAAAAAAATAATAATAAACAACAATGATAATAATAAATAAAAACAATAAAGTTTAAAAGAGATCACTAAAAGACAAAAGACAGGCCTAAGGTGTGCGAGTGATGGGGGAGAGAAGCAAGGTAATTGGGACTTTTAGAGATGAGAGTTTTTGTCTATCACTATAGACTCCTATCCCTAAAGTTCCAATTCTAGCAAAAGGAAATAAAAGAGAAAACTCTTTAGCAAAGGGAACAAAAAGGTGTCGCTAAAGGACCTAACGGGAATAATAAATAAAACACTAATTTTACTCCTAACATATAAATACTTATAAAAACCAAACAAAATTCATAAAATGAACAATAAATATAAACATCAAATTAACAAATTAACCATCTACATTAAAAATATAAATAAATATATTACAATTTAATAATAAAATTACTATAAGAAAATAAAATAAACAAATATTTAACAAATAAAAAAAATGAGACAACTAATGTAACATCCTATACCCGGTCAGTTAAAAGATTCAGATATCGAATGTCACACTCGAACTTAACATCATTTAAGCTGACTCACTATAAAATTTACTTCTTAAAATCTTGATATAACACAATTCTATTCATTTTCTAGAAATTTCGACAGAATTTTCTCTAACTATTGGCAACCTCCTATAGAAAATTTATCAAAAGCACTTCTAAAATTATACAACTATTTCCTCAAATTCAATCAAACTCCAACACAAGTTTTTCCATCTACCTCAATAATCACTCAAAACAAATTTCACCTGTTAAATAAAATTACATATATATCTATTCTCGACTTGATCTGCAAAATTTCGTCATACAACAATACAACTACAAATATTTTTCTTAACACCAATGAATTATTAATAATTATTACAACTTAAACTTTAATCGTATACATGCCAAAATAACACGATAACAATAATAAAATTAAAGTTAATTGTCACGTTCCGATTCAACTCCTTAACATAACCAGCGGTAGCCAATCCTAACCTTCCCTGCATACAAATTTAATCTTCTTCGTCCTCAACCTACACCTGGAAAAGAAACCATGCACTAAGCCAAAGCTTAGTGGTGATTAACAAATTTACCTCATCAATTGAACAATTTTCAAAATACAATTATAACACTTTAAAATTTTCACGTACAAAATCATAAATTATATAAATATATAAGTTAAACATTCCAAACTTATAATATACGCAAGCATAAGTAATAAAAGTTAAAACTTTACATGCAATTAATATAGGTAATTTCTTAAAAATATACTTAATTATTTTAAATTACATAAGATTAAATGATTAGTTTCAAGGTCGGTACTTTATTTCATATAAATTGTTCGCTAAATAAAACTAGTTAGGCACAAACATCAAATCCCAACTATTCACACACGATCACATAGGAACACATACTCGTATATACATATGTACACTCTCAACCATTCTAAATTTTACCAAATTATGTAATACACAATTAAACTCAGTACAAATGATTATTATTTTAATTAACTAAGTATTTTTATAAACATTTTACCTAATTATTTCTTTTTGGTATTTTGCCCCCAGTAAATCCAATGAAATTGCATGACAAGCAGGGTAAATGGGAATCGAATATGGAAATCAAAACACAGGATCGAGTTCTCGAAACCATACGATCCATTCAACATCTTTTTTTCACTATTGACATACAACATTTAATTATTTCAATATATTTACACACACATATACATACATATATGTATCATATATACATACACACATATGTGGACTGAGTTTTCGAAACCATACAACCCATGAATCAGACTAAATCTATTTAGCGCACCATTTAATATATTTATATACAATACATGTGGACAGAGCTCTCTGAGCCATTTAACCCATGACTCACTCTAACCATACCCACCAAAAGAGCTCTCGGAGCCATTTAATCCGGTAACCATATCAAGATGCAATATTGCTAAATGTCTCTAATTGGCATGCCAACCTTATCCTATTTCTACAATTCCTATATAATTTTACTAAGGGCAAGTGAAAAAGTCATCTTTAATTAAATAAAATCAATAATATCATATATACATATATATAAATCGGCACCACTAATTCTCACTACATGTCATTTACATCAATTTTACAAACTCCACATCAATTATTTTATGAAATATGTTTAAATAAGTTTTGTAGACAAAATTATGCACTCAATATAGTTTTGAGTATATAATCCAATCTCATTTATCATCCAATATGTGAATTTCTCATTAGTTACTTTGTTCAAGTTATACATATAAGTTCTTAGTCCTATTTATGCATTGGTACTGACATAGGACATACAAACCAAGTGCCTTTAAATCGTAACATGTTCGATCTTTATTATCACACGAATAGCTATTTATTTTCCACAATATACTCTCAAGATACATGTGTACTTATATGACTTGGACTTTTAATCACCTATTTTGTACAGCTATTCAGATTAACAATTAACCTAAGCCGTTAAACTAAAATTAGGTCGCATACATAACAATAGGCACATACTTCATACCAGGTTTGAGAGCTTCATACATTTTAGCACTCATAAGCTGAACATAACGAAAATATTAAATCAACATATATGCCTATGCATGCCCTCTAAAAAACAAAACATAATAAATGTAAATAATTATTTCATTCTCAAGTCTATACAAGCAAATCAACACATACATTTATATTTTCTTTACCATTTTAATTCATGTTCAAAGATACTCATAGTCATATTTATTCTCTTACTTAGGAGTCCGCCACAGTTTATTTAATTAAATTCCTTGTATATCAAGTACTTAAATAAAAATTCATCCCTTCTTATTATAATTACTTTTATAAAATATAAGTCACCAACCATTCAATTAATTAATTAATTAAGGTTCTCATTTAATCCTTCAAACAATTTCTAGTATTTTAAATAATATCTCATATTGCCAAGCGCATGTTACCGTCAATCGCCCAGTTCCTTAAACATATATGAAATTTAGTCTTTGACAAAATGACACCTATTTGGCCAGTTCCTTAACTATATTTTCACAAAACTCAATTTCTACTTAAATTACAACTATAACTCCATTTGCCTCACATTGAAATTTTGTCTGTTTTACTCAATTTAGATATATTAATTAACTTGAAAGAAATTCAAATTATGCATGAAGTACACCAAATAAATACTCATAACTTCCTAATAACCAATTAAATTCCATTTTATTTCAAATATATATTCTTTTTGTCCAACATTTTACTTAGAATATTCACATAGATGAACACGAGTATACATGCTCAACTAAAACTCCTAAAATGTAGCTTTAACCCTGCACTATCGCTTTATAAAAAAAACTAATACTTAAAATTTTTAAACAAATATAATGAAACCATTTCCTACTAAATCTCTTATATCAAACTTAGATTAATATAAGACATAATACCTTTGCTAATTCAAAATATGTTATATATATATATATATATATATATATATATATATATATATATATATATATATATATATATATATATATCATTTTAATAAAGACAATTTCACTATAATCCTTAACAGTAATCTCTTAAGGCAAACAATTATACCACAAAGTGAATTTTACAAAAATAGACAATAACTTCTTAAAAATAATAAAACCATCATTGACAACTATTTCAAAATTTTTATAAGAAATTTATTGAGGTAAGTTTGGTAGTCACATACCCTTTTAATGCTAATTTTTTCTGCATTTCCTATATTCTGTCGGCATTGAGCTCTCTAGACAGGTCGTCGGAGCCTCTTCAGAGCTTCACCGAAGATGCATCATTGCTACTCAACTGTAGTTGGGGTCAACGGTAGCTTTCTGGTGACCTTCATTCACATGCCCCAACGCTCCATCATGAGGTCAGAATCAGCTTAAGAGTCATCGGCTATCCCTCTCTTAGATTTACTCGTTGTCGATGGAAGAAAAGGAACGGAGGATGCTAGCACGACCACCTCGCTCTTTGGGATTCATTTGGGTAGCACATCTCATCGGTTGCCACCTCAATTTACCGGAGAGAGGAAAAAACTTCCACCTAGGAAGAGAAATAGGAAAGGGAAGAGGCGTTAGACGCCGTAGCTAGTGGAGAGACCGTCAATAGGGGAACAACGGCGGCAAAATAGCCATCGATCGATAGGAAGTTCGGCCTGCATCTTTCCTTCTCTGATCCTCTTCTTTCTTATTTTCTTTCCCTATTTCCTTTTTCCTTCCTTTTTCTTAATTCCTTTTTTTTAGACCTTTATTAGGATTTCCCCCAAAATATTTTATTCCTTATTATTATTATTATTATTATTATTATTATTATTATTATTATTATTATTATTATTATTATCTACTTAAATTAATTTCCTACTTATTAGTAAAATGTGTTTTAATTTAAATTATTTGTTAACATATTCCACTTTTTTGAAATCTCTATTTTTCGATTCAATTATCATCTTCAAAATTTTTGGGTGTTACAATTAATTTACTAACTAAATAATAAATTAATTGACAAAATTAGTTAGTAAATGCACAATTAATTAACAATTAATAAACACATATGTGAAATTAACAACATATTCTAATAGATCGATAAAATTAATAAGAAAATAAACTAAAAATACATAATTTACATATTTAATTAAAACTAAATATTATATTTACAAATTTTTAGGGCTCGAGAATATTACATTTAATTCGATTTCATCACAAGATAAGGATTCGGTGCTCTATGAATTTTTTTCGATTTTATATAATTTTTTTTAGAATTTTTTAGGTTAAAAATGCTTATTTTTCATTAAAGGAGAAGAAGAAGAAGAAAGGTGAATGTGTGCACATATGAGAGACCAAGAGAGAGTGACCTCCCTTTTCTTAATGGCTAAGTATAGCCATTAAAAGATAAAAAATGGGATGAGTTTTGATTAAGATTTTTTCCACAATTTTTTCCAATGTTTTCAAGCATATTTGGTGATTTTAGTGCTGTCATAGGCTTAGCCCATGATGGACCCCTGTCATGGGCTACCCATGATAGATTTTGATTTTACCTTATTTTCTTAGCTGACAGACCTCCAACTCAAAATAGTTTGCCATTTTTGAGCTCGAATATGATGTTTTTTTTAAACAAAGTGTCTTATATGAATTTGTTTTCCTATGTCTTAGATTTTTAATGAATAAAAAGTCATTCAATTTGAATTTATATTTTTGGATTTTATCACCAAAATATTGACAACTGCTCCTTGGAAATTTTTAGGGATAGAATTAGTATTATAAGTTTGAAAAATCACCGGAAACAATGGGTTTAGAATTAGATCATAGTCTTTTCATGAAAGTTTTTTTAAAATTGAGTCTAGTTTCTATTAAAATTGAATTTACCTCAATATGATCTCTACAGAGGGTGTTATGCCTCAACAACTATAGACTGATCTAGGAACAAGGATAGATTCAGGTCATTTATGTTTGAGTCTAATTTCGAGAATTTTAAGGGCTGAATTGGGTTTAGGTTCTTCATTGCAGTTATAGATAAATGTATTAAGATTCAAATGGTTTTACAATCACCTAATTATGAGATCTGTAGGCTGAGATAAAGCTAAAACACCTAGACTGCTCGAAGTTTGAAAAATTGATTTTCTCATTTTGCACTGTTTGAAGGAGAAAAGGAGGGAAAAATACCCTAGAAAAAATTTTTAAACACTTAAATCCAAAAGATTAAAAATATTTTGAAAACATAAAACTCAAGAAAAAATCTTGGCTTATTTACTCATCGTCCATTTATAAGAAACCCTTTCCTCATCAAGTAACTATGATCAGGTGCCACCTCAGGATCTAGTGTCTACAGTACCCAGTGCTTCCTGAAGTTTCTTCTAATATCTAGTTTGTAAACTAAGGATCTTTATCTAAAATAATGGAAGAAGGGACACCATGAAGTCTCACCACTTCATTGATGTAGATTTCTGCCAGTTTCATTAATAAAAAAATTGAATCTGACTGGTGTGAAGTGAGTAGACTTTGTTAATCTATCAACTATTATCCATATGGAATCATACTACCTCTTAGTAAGTGTTAAACCAGACATAAATCCATAGTAATGTGATCCCACTTCCATCCAGGTATTGTAATGGGCTGTAGTAGACTTGAAGGTACCCAATGTTTTCTTTTCACCTGTTGGCATGTTAAACATTTAGTTACAAAATTAGCTATCTCCCTTTTCATCCCAGGTCACTAGTAAGTTGTCTTCAAATCTTGGTATATTTTGTTACTACCTGGATGCATAGTGTAATTGCTATTGTAGACTTCTCTAAAAATATTCCTTTTCAGCTCTTCATTATATGATACATAAATCCTTCCCTTGTAGTAAAAATAATGATCACTATTAAAGGAGAACTCACCATCCTTTCCTGTATGTTTTTAAGAAATGATGGAAGCCAGCTCTTCATCTTACCTGTAGGTGGCTTTTACTTATTATGGCAAATCAATTTTAAGTTGCATTTTAGCTACAAGTGCTCGATCTTGAGCCACAGTTAATTTAACATTCATAATTCTTAAGGCTGATAAGTGCTTTACACTAAGTGCATTAACTATCACATATGCCTTACCAGGATGGTAATTGATCATGCAATCATAATCTTTGCTGAATTCTAACCAATGCCTTTACCTGAAATTGAGCTCCCTTTAAGTGGGCAAGTATTTCAAATTCTTATGGTCAGTGTAAATATAACATTTTTTACCATACAAATAATGCCTCCAAATCTTTAGTGCGAACATAATAGCCATTGATATCAAATCATAGGTAGAATTCTTCATAACCCCTAAGAGGAAAAGCTAATGCACACACAAATAGACTAAACAAAGTAGCATATGTAGGAGTAACTCTTGTACATTTTCAAAATTATACATATGATAACATTATATTTCCAAGGCTTAATACAAACATCAAACTATTTGCTAATAACATATACCCTTATAGCTCAAAAATTTTGTTACATAACATAATTATTACATGTACATCTTTTAATACAAACTTTGGTTCATCCATTTAACAACCACAACAAAATGTTTATTACAAAATCCTCATAAAACAAAAGAACTTCTTTGGCCTTTGCAATTGTCCCAACCCCTAAACCTGTTCTTCAAGACCTACGCAGAGGAAATAAATAACTATGCTAAGAATAAATCTTGATGGGGAAAAGAATGCTAAATGGCGACACTCATAGTGGTTGCCAATAATTCCACATAATGAGACACAATAAATTAATGAGCACAAGTAAATTATAATGGTAATAATATAAAATAAATTAACTTACGACCATTCTTGAATATGAAATCACAAAAGTATAATGAATTCAAGCTCATTATAAATCAAAATAGATAATAAATAACCGAAGAGATTACTTCAAAATTTCCTACTATTGTCTCAAGACACGGGTAATGGGGTAGAACAAAAGATACCATTGGTAACTACATAGAAAAACCATTGCCTTTAAATCATAAATTGTTAAAATCAAAAGAGAAATTGTCTCTAATAGAAGAGGCATAGCCTCTAACAAAAGACACCAAAGTATCTAACAGAATAGCAGTAGCAACCCTTCCAGGCATGCCTATTTACCCACTAATCAAACTTCAAAAGGCCTGGCTCATATTAAAACATAACATATCTAGAAACATGGGTATTTATTGCTTCATAACCATTGCACACTAGATATACACAAAATAATATCATTGTTAGCATGTAAAATTGCATAGTTCTTTGGTATATTTGTGTTCACTTTGTAACATCCTTATTTTAACAACCTATTTCTATCATCATACATATATCATTAACAAAGTTATATCCAACATACTTATCCCTTATATTAATCTAGCATATGATTACACATCTTATCACTTACATTCTTTATCTCAGTATTTATAACTATGCATATATCTCATCAAAAGTTAAAACGTACCATAAGTACATGCTTATACTATTATAATTTGAAAAAATGAGCCTTATACAATAGAAAAATTATTATTTACTTATACATACTTTCTATTATAAAACTCTTTAAACAAAAAGTTATACAAAAGACAAAACAAGGATTACATACATCCAACTTCTCTTAAGATTCGTATTGGCCTTCCTGATGCAGATTATGTCCTTGAGCAAAAGTCCTAGCTGAAGAATCTATATAGATAAACAATCTATGCTAAGCTATAAAGCTTAGTAGGGAACAATTATATTGAACGGCCATTCATAATAGTCATTGTCTAACACACAATATGCACACGATATGAAATTGCATATATATAATAGTTATAAATGTAAGTTCATGAATAAGAAAAAATAATGAAACTTATATTAATATTAGAAACACAATATAAACATACACAACTCATTGATAACAATTAATGAAATTTAGCTTTTCACTGCAAAAAAATGCCAATTCGCGATGGTAAAATTCGTAGCTAATTGGCCGTTTTCCATCCCGAATCTATTTTAGCGAACGGGTGACGAACAATAGTGAAAAGGTTAGTCGCTAATTTATTTACGATGGAATTATAAAATAGTCGCTAATTTACTGATAGAAAATTCCATCATGAAAAAGGACATAATTGTTGCTAATTAACTCCAAAAATTGATTGCCTTTAGATTATCAAAATTATTAGCGACAAAGGTTTTCGTCACTAAATTCTACTTCAGTTGCCAAAAAACATTCAATTTTTATATTAGCGACAAATACTTCTCGCAATTCCATTGCTAACAAATATTATTATTATTATTATTATTATTATTATTATTTCTATTATTATTGTTATTATTATTATTATTATTATTATTATTATTATTATTACATCTAAAATTTAATTAAAAAAATTCAATATTATTATTATTACTACATCCAAAATTTAATTTATCAATTCTTTATTTCTGCGGTACATGCTTGGTTTCTGTTTGAAGCTGAACCCCATTATCCGATACTATGTGATGAGGCACTTTGTACCTGCAAACTAGATTCCTTTCAATAAATCGAACCTTCTCCCTTGCCCCTAATCTTTTGAAGGATTTAGCTTTTACCCATTTGGTGAAGTAATCAATAATGACTAAAGTGTATCTATGATCGTTTAAAGCTGTTAGGTGGATTTCTCTGATAATTTCTATTTCCCAAGCTAAAAAAGGCCAAGGCGAGGATAGGTTGTATAACTCCGACATAGGCAAATGACTTAAGTCAGCATATTGTTGGCATTGGTGACACATCTTCACATATTTAAAGCAATTTACATCTATGGTTAGCCAAAAGAATCCTTGTCACTTGATCTTCCTAGCTATCATCAACCCATTTATATGAGTGCTGCACACCCCTGCATGAGTTTCTTCCATGATTCTCTTTGCCTCCCTTTCATCCAATCACCGTAGCTGAATGCCATTAGGTTAACTTTTTTTTTATAAAACTCACTCTACACTAATAAACTAGCTAGATAAAATTTGAGCTACCTTTTGATCTTTCTTTGTTGCTACTCCAGAAAACTTAGAATTTTACAAATAATTCTTGATGCCATAGTACTAGGGTTTGCCATTAGATCCATCTAAACTCATGAGATTTTCAATTTCGAAGCATGGTTTGGTTGAGTTGGTGACTACTATCAGCCTCATAACTATCCCTTCTGGATTATCCCATATTGACACTAGAGTTTCCAAGGCATCTACAATCTCGAGGGAAATGGCAAAAGGTGCATGTCTTAAACTATCCACTTAATCTTCTCAAATATTTCACATAGGGCACTAGTCTTTCTTCTTTGATGGGCCATTCACCCTTGGCTTAATGGATTACCAAGGATGAATCCCTAAATATTCCAATAGTCTTCACGTCTAAAATGACTAAGGCTTTTATCCCTTATATGTAGGCTTTATATTTAACTTCATTATTGGTCACTTTAAATCCTAGTTTCTTGTCCAAAGGGAGTTTTTTGCCATTGGATGTAATGAGGATGACTCCCACTTTTGCCCACTGTTGTTGGTAACCCCATCGAAGTACATCTACAACCCCTAGGTCAAGATAGCATCAATACTTTCATATGGGAATTCATACTCAACTTGGTCGTTTCCTATCAGGTGATCAGTAAGAAACTCTACAACTACCTTTCCTTTCATTATTTTTCTGGTTATATATTCTACCTTAAATTCTTGAAAGAGCAACAACTACCTTCCTATTTTCCCTAATAGGGATGGTGCTGACTGTAGGTATCTGAACTAGTTATTCTTGGCAACTGCTTAGATCTTGTAGGAGTGGAAATAGTATCTCAACTTCTTTAAAGCCTATATTAAGCTAGTCATATCTTTTCCATGTCTGTGTATTTGACCTTATATGGTAAAATTTTTTTTCTTAAGTAGTACATAATAAATTTAGCCTTGGACTCATCTTTTTGGGCCAACATGGCCCCTACAAAATTTTGTTCCACTGCTATATATAGGATTAATAGGTTTGATGGTCTGGGCAGCTGAAGAATTGGAGGATGCAACAAGTACTCCTTAATGGTGTCGAAAGCCTTATGGTAGTCATCATTCCACTTAATCGGTTGTTCCTTTCTTAAGAGCTTGGAGATCGGCTCATATATGGAGGTAAGCTTGGTAATGAACTGGCTGATATACTGAATCTGCCCCTAAAAACCCTATAATCTCTTTTACCTTCCCTAGGTTGGCATTTCCCAAATGGCCTTCACCTTATATGGGTCCACCTCTATCCCTTTCTAACTGATCACATGCCCTAGCAGCTTGCCAAAGGTCACTTCGAACACATATTTCTTTGGATTGAGGTGGAGATTGTACTTGTCAATTCGTTTAAATAATTTATCCAAAGCTTCAAAGTGTCCTTCCCTCATTTCTGACTTAATCATCATATCATTGACGTACACCTCTACCTCCTTATGGATCAGATCACAAAGTATCTTGGTAGTAATCTGCTGATAAGTAGCTCATGCATTATTTAATCCAAATGGCATAACTTTATATGCATAAGTCCCCCACTAGGTGATGAAGGCCATTTTCACCTTGTCTATTATCTTATTCAAGATCTGGTTATACCCTGCATATCCATCAATAAAGCTATACATTATGCACTTTGCCGCACTGTCGACTAATAGATTTACGTGTAGGAGTGGGAAATCATCTTTTAAGCAAGCCTTGTTTAAATCTCGATAATGTACGCACATTTGTACCTTCCCATCTTTCTTATTTATAGGAAAAACATTGGCTAACCAAGTAGGGTATTGAACCTCGACCAAGAATTTTGTATTAATCTGCTTCTTCACCTCTTCATTTACCTTATCTGCCCATTTTGGCCTGAGTCCTTGGAGCTTTTGCTATACTAGGTTACTATCCATATATATGGGAATGACATGTTCTGCAATGTTTTTGTCAATCCCAGGCATGTCCTGATAGGTCCAGGAAAACACTTTTTCATATTTTTTTCAATATTCTCTCGAATTTTATTCTCTCTTCAAGAGTTATATCGGATGTAATCAAGATCTCCTTAGGATTATTTTGGGTTCTGAGATTAAATGGAGTTATTTTTGTTGAATTAATGTCAAATATGAATGTATCATGATTATGATCATGCATGATGCAATTAGATGAAACATTACACAAATAAGCAAAGTTATTCATCTTATTAACTTGAGAGGTCAAAAGTAAATCATAATATAAAAATTCAAGAATATAAATTACATTGGCAAAAGAATCATTCTCCAGGTTAGGGATAGTTGATGTAGCAGTGGAAACCTCCCCTTCTTCTAATGGCACATTCTCTTTTAACACCACATCCTTATGCTTATTCTTTTCTTTTCCTTTAGCCCTATTGACTAGTGACTTTGTTATTAGCACCTCCTTAGGATAACCCGGATCTAAATCAATGAGCTTGGCCATGACTTATTCATCCTAAAATCCCAACATAAGTTTGATTGTTCTAGTTGACCAATCAAAGACATCACCAAAGATTTCAAACCTAGGCATAATCTTTCTTTGCACCATTATAGGCTCGGCTTCCCCATAATGCTTGCACTCTTAGGATGCTGGAACAAAACTTTATAAAATGTGAGGAACTTTCCCTGATTGCTTAGTAAATTGCTTCCAAGCATCCTTATCATAGTAACCCAAACCTTTCCTACCTCTCTGGCCCACTAGAGTAATTAGTGTTGAGATCTTTTGAGAATTCTTCCCTAATCCAGCACCAAACAAATAATTCATTTTTTTGATCATGTTAATAGACTACAAACTAGCAAAATCCACTTTCCTTTCCTCAATGCCAATCCTCGCTATATGAAATCCATTAAATGGCTAGTTAGCTATGCTCAAGGTGGAAAATGAATTCTCCTCTGTTGCCCTGATAGTAACTATACCACCTTTATGAGGGGTTCGAATCATCCGGTGCAGGGTGGAAGGAACCCCTTCTAGCTTGTGAAACTTAGGTCACCCCAATAATAAGGATAAGTTAATGGAAATTTGTAGCACTACAAACTCTACCTCAGTCTCAATAGGCCATATCTTCACTATTGCCTTGAAAGTGTTAGCAGCTTACCTTTCAAAGTTATCATAAGTTGTTATAGTGAGTCAAGATTTAGTGAGCATGGTCTCATCAATACCATAGGCTGCCATTCCTGTAAAGGGACATATATTAATAGAAGAACCATCATCCACCATTATACATATAGTATGCTTGCCATTTATCTCAGCCTTGATGTATAAAGGGTGGTTATGCTCGCATCCTTCTAGAGGTAGGTTTGCATTAGTGAATATAATATTTTCCTCAGAATCACCTTTTACCATTTCGAACAATTCAAAGGGAGATATAGTGGTAGTGACCGTTGACTCACACAAAGCTTCTACTAACTTTTGCTTGTGGGAAGGCAACTGCCTCAACAAATCCTATATTGAAATTTGAGCTGGTGTCTTTTTAAGTTACTTCAAAACCAGGTTATCCTCTATAGGTCTCTCTTCAGTAAGCGCAGGAGATTCCTACGGCCTTTCAACCTCATCAATCTCCTATAGATCCTTCGACTCCTTTACAACCTTAACTAATCCTACTTCACTATCTGTGTCATATATATCCACTAACTTAACTAATTCCCCTACTTTGGTTGACCCTTCTACACTTGCATCTGAGTTATTACCATTTTCTTAGGCCTTGTAAGTGATAGATAAGTACTCATTACCATACAAGTCCTTTAAGACAAACCGTTTTAGCAACCTAGACCTTAACATGAATATTGGGGGTGGCATAACATTATAAGCTTCCTTCTTCTTGGTTCTCTTTTCTATATCAAAAATCTACTGAGAATTAATTAGGTCTTGGATTTGATCCTTTAATGTATCATAGTAATTGATCTCATGCCTTGTGTGCTGATGAAAGGCATAATACCAATTAGATTTATATCTAGGTTATCCTTGACTCCTAGTGGGTTTAGGTGGCATGGGTTTTAGCTTTCCCTTTTTCATCAAGCGGCTAAGATATAAAGATAATGACTTGCCTAATTCAAAGTAATGGTGCTAGTTAAACCCTGTTACTGATACCTTGGCATTTCTTCTGCTATTTGCCCTGCTACTACTACTATAACGTACATTCATGCCAAAACTCGAATTTCTATATCGTCGCTTGTTATTACAGTAACACCCAAAATTCAAACTTGTAGAACTAGGTTTTTTTTTCCAAATAATACCATTTTGCTTCAATAGTATATCTTTCAAGGACTCTTAGTCTTTTAGCCCCGTCATTTCCAAACCCTCTTTCAGATAAGGACTAGCATTTTGAATGAATAAATGAATCTGATCCTGAGTATCAGGATTTCTCTTCATCTCCATTACTCTATTCCTCCATCAAGTGAGATACTTATGGAAGGTTTCCTCATGTTTTTACCGTAACAACTTTAAATCTTTCAAAGTGACCTTTATATGCATGCTACAATTAACTACTTAAAGAACTCTTCCATCAATCTTTCCTAATCCTCCTTGGTTCTCCTATCCAAATTAGGATAATAGTCTATAGTAGGGCCTGTAAGACTGATGCTAAAGAGATCCACTTTCTATCTCTTAATAAGGGCAATTCTTTTCATGAGCAAAATATACTACTTAATGTGAGCCAATGGATTAGATGCACCATTAAATTTCATTAAATTGGGCTTATTTAATTTGCTAGGCAGAGCATACTCACCATCTAAATCAATATCCTTAGGACTGGTTCCCTTCCTTACTAAAAACATCGTAGTCAAAGCTTTCAACTTTTCTTCCATTTTCCTTATAGTGTGACTTTCCTCATTAGGAACAAGGCTTTTCAGCACTTGAGAGCCCTATAATTCATCCTCCTTATCAGTTATAGAGTCACATTTATGGCCTCCCTATGTTATATCTCTTTCCACCCCTCATATGGTCATATTCCTGGCATCTACTACTAGTAAGGGTGTCACAATAGAAGTTACTAGAATCTTTCCGATAGGAGCCTATTTAACTTAACCAATAGCTGGTGCAATAGGTTGAGTAGTTGAGATTGAAGCCAAATTGGCTATGAGATTGGCAAATATTGACATCATTTTTCTCTAGAAATCCTCCTTCCTTTTATCAACTCTTGAGAACCAGAGAAACTAGCCAATAGAGTGAGCTCAACCATAACTTCTCCTTTTGACTGTATTGAGTATCCATCTAAAAATTTTTCTAAAACACTATTTATACCTGACTCAAATCCCCATTTTAAACTCTACCTTAATACTAACTCTTTTATTTGTTCAACAAACTACTTTTTTTTACCAACATGACAATTGGCACCTTAAAAGCACCTAAAAAATAATGTATCTATTATGGTTGCCAAAATAGAGGTTGTTAGTATAATACATGAGTAGATGCAGATGCATGATTGTGAGATGCAGCATCGATAACCACGTGTAAGAATCCTTTCCACCTTATTACTCTCATACACATGGTCAAGGTATTTTTCTTTGGTGGACTTAATTCATAGGTTAACAGGGGACCCTAATGAATACATATGGTATGTGGTAAAAATCCAATCGTATAATGCCTCTCGAGAAAATCATGCAAGAAAGATTTTAACCAATGCGTATTCGAGCAACCTAAGCAAGTTAATATAGGCTCACCAGGGCATGGCAGCCTTTTAATGAGCAGTCATCTAGACTTTTTCTAGGTATGCATAATATATCGGGATCTACTTCACAAGCAATGCAAGATTTTTACAAAAGTCCTTATGGAGATTGCTATGTCATTACATGGGCTTTTGGTCGAGATTCTTGATTAGAAGGTTACCTAAGTATGGTCCCTACTAGTAGGACTAGCTCATCACAAGCATAATGACAAATTGTATAATCATTTGATATACCAAAAGGTAATAGACTTAGGCTGATGATTATCCCTAACATAACCCTTGATTGAGTGAACGACAAGGGAGCACTTTAAGAATGCATCGGGGTTAGAAAATTGGGATGCCTAACTTATTCTAAGGCTTTACCATGATTTTAATGCAGTTTTTAAAAGAGATAAAATTTATTAATAGAAAGCCTTTTTTTGTCACATAAATCAAAAGTAGTTTCAGAGCGAAGTCTTAAAGGCCTTCTTAGTGGAGTTGCCACTGTGACGCATGCTCTCTTATTTGAAAACTTTATTTCACCCCTAAAACAATGGGATCATCGAGCTCAAATAAGAAAACCTCTTTCCTTTAGTGAATGGGTCACACTATTAAGGTCCGACTAGGTTAAGGTTTCTTGCCCAGGTTGACGATTGCTTTATGATAGGAAAGAGACTTAACTTGACTCGCCATGTAAGGCCCTAATCCTGACCCTAATTGGATTGTGGTAAATTAATAAAGATTATTGTTTAATAAGGCAAAATTGGATTGTTTTGCAATTATAAAAGTTAAGTCACATGAGGAGTATTTTGGTAATTATGCCTATGTGTATTGTAGTGTGGTTAAATTATAAGGGAAGGATTCAATTGAAATAAATTAAAAGTTTGCGATTAATTGTTAAGAAAATAAGTTTTGAGGGTTAAAAATGTATAAGGGTAATTTTGGAATTTCTTTAGTGAGATATTGACCCCACTCACTCATTTTAAGTTTCATAGGGAAGGTAGAGATCGAAAAAAAGGGGCAGAGAAGATCTCTCTCTCTCTGGTTACAAATTGAAGAAACTAAAAGCTTAGGGTTTTGGGTTAGCATCTAAAAGGGGATGAAGAAGAAATCAACAATATAAAGAGTAGGATCAGTGGGTTGAAGAAGGAGTTAAAGCTTTAATTACAGGTACAAGAATTAGGTTTATTGTATTATTTATAAGTTTTATATAGGAACTTTCCTCTTTTCTTACATGCTTGTCCTCTCTCTTTGATAAGGTTAAAAGTTAATCTAACAATTTAGATGAGTCTGGGAAAGATATAAGGGCCTAATGAGCATTATTGAAATTTATTAGGCTAAAATCTGGGATTTAAGTTCTTGACCTGCATTTTTGAACCATGCCTATCAAAATCCCTTGCACGGCCACACCTGGTGTTTCTCCTTCCTATGCACGGTTGCGCATAGCTCCTTCTCCTTTAAACAATCGCGTGAATCCTTTGTGTTTCCCTTAAACGGTTGTGCATCCTTCTTTGAATTTTTTTGCATAGTCGTGCATGGCTCAATGAATTTCCTTGAACAACTACGCGTAAGGCTCCCTTTTTTCCTTTGCACGGCCACTTAAACCACTTCTGTTTCCCTTTGCATGGCCAAGTATGGCCTACTATTTTTATTGTATGGCCAAGTGCCTTGTTATTCTTTTAGTGCATGGCCACATATATTTCCTGTACACATGCTCCTAAATAATAAATCACCCATAACCATGAGCATGGTATTATATTAAAGTCTATAAACTTATTAAAAGAGCTACGTAATCGGGGTAAGCAAAGCTAGCAATGAGTAATGTTGTTAATAATTGTTATTATAGGGGGGTGGTTAGTATGCTATCTAATCATTGAGGGATTAATAGATGGTGAAGCCTTCCCCAATGATAAAGTTTAGTAAGATATGGTTAGAAAGGTATGACTATAAGATGAAGTGTTAATGGAATTTGAATGACATAAATGTCTTTATAAGAGGGAGTAGATTGAATTAAGTTGTAAATCACCTAGAGCCACCAATATGCTGTCTATGGTATGGTCACCTAATTTAAGAATTCCCTTGTATACTTTTATGTATATAAAAAGAGTGAAAATTTTTAGAATAATAAAAAAAGCTTACTGAGGTAAGGTATGGGGTCCACGTGAAAGCTGAGTTAGAAGGGCTTACATAGGGCAAGATGATTATGAATAGTTTTGCTAGAAGTTGTTGTGGTGCTTATCAGGCACAAGAATAAGAAGAGTAGGAGGTAATATAGTAACCTAAAAATTATATGTTATTTAAAGTGTCATATAAAGTTGGTATAAGGTATATAACCTATCAAAGTAATTTGTGTTGCACAAATGGTATGCATTGATGTGTCTTTGCAATGGCATGTAAATACTATGATAAAGCTTAGTAATAATATGAAGATAATTGCAATGTACATGTATAGGTTAAAAGAGATAGGACATTACATTTTATGCTTAGTGATGAGACTATAGAAGTTTGGTTATGCTTTAAGTTGTAATGAAGAGTAGTGATTAGCCCGATGTAAAGAAACATGCTTGCCTGTTTGCTCATGCCTTAAATCTGATTATGTAAAAACACATGTCCGTAATTAGTGTGTTGACCTGGGTAATGGAATAATCTTGCATAACCTTACCCAAGTATAAAATGTTATAAGATAAAAAAGTACAAGTAAGATGAATTGTTTCATATATGATTATGTTAGGGTATATAACCTGTCATCCATGATCTAATAGACTATAAAAGTGAATTAAGGAGTTAAATAAGAACAAGTGTTGACCTTAGGATGAAAATAACTTATTCATCTTATTCAATTAATCATAGATATTTAAATGTTGTTCAAGTAATTATGTATTGATGGGAATATCTATAATATTGTATGGAAGCTACTAATAGTAAATAGCAACAAGGTACGTCATCGAGAACTATCAATGAATTATTCAAGTGTAATATCTTCTTGTTGATGTAACTAAGCTAGGATAAGTAGTCTGACTTAGTATGTGAATAAGTATGAGTAACCAAAAGCATGTATTGCTATGATTTAAGTTGCATTTATATGTATACATACTTATATATATACATGGAAAAGCATATAATCTTATGAAGACTTTTAATGGCAAGAAATATACTTTCATATAGCCTCATTGGCTTCATGCATATACTAAGTATGATTAGATAGATTAGTGAGAGTTATTGATAACTCAATTTCAGTATTTAGTTTTAGTTTAATTTGAATCTAGTTTTCATTGATCTTTTAACATCTTTTGCTTAGTTTTTGCTAGCATTTAATAATTTATCCGATTCTCAGTTAATTCTAGTTTTTGTGTGATTTTTGAGAGTTTTTGATAGAATTTTGTGATTTTTAGGTACCTCATGGTTACCGGGAATTTCCTAGTAACCGTGACCCATTTATTCTGTCAAAACGCACTGTTTTGAAGCTTGTCAAGGTCAGCATGGCAACTGTACTTGATAGGTTGGTAACCATGACCTTTGGAGTTTTTAATACAAAAGCAAGAAGAGAAGCATCTCACGGTTACTAAGGATTTCCTAGTAACCATGAGACAAGTAATTTTTTAGTCCAGAATAAAGATGAGAACTATCTCACGGTTACCAGGAATTTCATGGTAACCGTGACCAAATCTTGAATTTTAGCTCCGAGCAATCTCACGGTTACTAAGGATTTAGTAGTAACCGTGACCCATTTTAATCAAAAGAGGGTTTTTCATTAGAGGTCATGGTTACCATGGATTTGGTAGTAACCGTGACCCATGTTGACCTTTATAAGGCAGAGTTTTATGAAAAATCGAAAAGAGGTAGTTTTTGGGTAATTTTTAGGTTTTAGGGTTTCTTTCTTCTCTCTTTGAGCTCTTTGTTTATTTTACACACATAAATACATAGATATACTTGAAAATAGGGGGATTTACACAAAAACACTTAGATTAATCATAGATTTATAGTTTACAAGTATAGATTTACATATTTGAAGCTCATTTTTCCTGTAAGCTTTGGAGAAAGATATTGAAGATCTTGGATTCAGCTGGGTTTTCTTCACCATGAATTTTAGGGGTTATTTTTATCTTTTTCTCTTTTCATTTTATTATGGATTGTGAGTAGTCTTTTTTGTTGCTTGGGGATCTTTGAATCCCCTACTCATAATGTGAATCTTGAACTCAAATTGAATTTTTTTACATGAATGGATGGTCTATTTCACAAGTACTTATTTGTTTATCATTGATTTTTCGATCCATTAAGTTATTTTATATCCATGGATGAATGGTGTTTATCATATGTCTTGATGGGTATTGAGCTTAATAGATTGGAGTTTATGAATGATTTTGCTCAGTTTTTCTATCATGAATATTGTCTATTTTGGATGGCTCTGGAATGGGACTCTAGATGTGTGGTATTTGTGATTTTACAACTAGAGTAGGGAGTGATATAGATTGGTTTTGGGTTGCCTGGCTTCGGAATGGGACGGTAGATCGAACGCAGGATTTTAGACCCGGGTTTAGGCTAGTTGTTGGGCTGGCTCCGGAATGGGACGCTTAGCAACTAGAATAGCTGGCTCCGGAATGGGACGTTGGGTTAAGAAGGGTTATCCCAAGTTCATTCATGTATACTTTTATGTAAAAATTTATTCACATTTGGGTATGGGGTGGATAAGTGAACTCGAGCAATGCTTGATTTCTATAGATTTTTACTTTTGCTAGTTTTTCAGAATTTAATACACTGAATTTAAATTTCTCTACATTACATACTTGAGCTTTATAGTTACATTATATAAATCAAACAACTCATACACACAAACAATTGGGAATTCTTTAGCATACAAGTAATCTTCACAGTCTTCACACACACATTTGCCTTGGGTTCGACATTGAGGGTCCTAACCATACCCCACTTTATTACTTGTCGATCTAGTGCACTTGCTAGGGTCGCAACAAGTTTTTGGCGCCGTTGCCGGGGAATTTGGCATTGTTAGTAAGCTGTGATTATTGTTTTGTATGTGTTTTCTTTCCCTTATTTTATTTTTCTTGATTCTTTTCAGGTGAAATTGGTGCATGAACAAAACAAGACAAGAGCAATTACTGCCTTTTGATCCTGAAATCGAGAGGACCCTACATCAAAGAAGGAGAGCTAATAGAGATAATGAGATGGAGCACGATCCTCCTCTTGATGAGTTTCCTCCCGAGAATGAACAAGTGCCGAGGGCATATGAACAAATGCCAGGGGCAAGAAGAGAAGAAATGCCTAGGCAAAGGACCATAAGAGACTATGCTGTGCCAAGGTAGAATGAAGATCACCGAACAATTTTATTACCGAGAGGAGTACAGTTTGAGCTCAAGCCAGCCACCATTACCATGGTACAGAGGAATCAGTTCTCTGGTTCAGAAGTAGAGGACCCAGCTCAGCATATCGACATATTTCTGGAAGTTAGTGAGACTGTTCAAATTTTAGGTGTTAGTACGGATGCAGTTAGGTTAAAGCTATTTCCATTTACATTGATTGGCAAGGCAAGAGAGTGGTTACAAATGTTACCACGTCAGTCAATATGGACATGGGATCAAATGCAAGAAAGGTTTTTAATGAGATTCTTTCCTCCAACAAAGACTGCAAGCATCCGAAATAACATCATGAGTTTCCATCAAATGAATGTAGAGCCTTTTCACGAGGCATGGGAGAGGTTTAGAAGATTATTGAGAAGTTGTCCACATCATTAAATAGCTGTTTATCAATTGATGACCATCTTTTATGTGGGGGTTACACCTCAAACAAGGTCATTATTGGATGTAGCATCGGCAGGATCTTTCTTGAACAAGCTGCCTGAGGACGCTTTTCAGTTGTTGGATGAGATGGCAACAAATGACTCACAATGGACTGCCCCTAGAGCAATCCCAAAGAGGCAAGGGTTACACAATGTGGATGAAGTGGCATTATTAAAAGCACAGTTAGAATTGGTAAAAAAGGAGTTGAGTGGTTTGAAAGTTCAAAATGTAGCTGCAGTAAATCAAAGGAATGGACCGTGTGAAAGTGAACAAGTTATCCAAGAAGGAGGAGTTGTAGGAGATGTAAATGCATTAGGTGATTTTAGAAGGAATGATCCCTACAGCAATTCCTATAATCTGGGATGGAGGAATCACTCTAATTTCTCATGGAAGGATGGGAATCAACAAGCTTCATCTTCTCAACCACAACCAAGAGCACCTTACCACTCAAATGCTTATCATAGTCAAGCTCAACCCCACCAACCACAAGCCACCAATCACTACCAAGTCCCTTATCTACCAAATCACCATCAAGGGCAAAACTCTAATCAACCTCAACCATACCATCCACCGGGATTTCAATCACGACCACTCATTTAAGAAAAGAAGCCAAATTTAGAAGACATGTTTGCTAGTTTCATGAATAGCCAACAACAATTCATGGCGAGTTAAGATTCAAGGTGGAAATCTCAAGAGCAATGGAATCGAAATCAAGATGCTTCAATGAGAAATTTGGAGACTCAATTGGGTCAACTTGTAACTTAAATTTCAAATAGACAACCAGGGACATTTCCTTTAAATGTGGACCGCAATCCCAAAGAGGAGGCTAAAGCAATCACTTTGAGAAGTGGCAAGGAAGCAACACGAGAGGAAGAAAGAGGTAAATTACCAACTTCATCAACTGAATTGGAGGAACCACCGTGGCAGGTAAGTATTTTTAACTCTAGAGTAGAGGTAGATGTGGATGCTCCAAGGAATCACAAGGGAAAGAGTATTGTGAATCCGAACATAGAGGATCTTGATATCAATAGGTTGCCCTTTCCTGCTATAGCTAGGAAGGAGAAGAAAAATGAGCAATTGGCAAGGTTTCTAGAAATGTTTAAGAAATTACATATTAATCTGCCTTTTGCTGAAGCCCTAGCACACATGCCCAACTATGCTAAGTTTATGAAAGAACTTTGTTCTAATAAAAAGAAATTAGAAGGGTATGGAATTGTGCAACTCACTGAGAACTGTAGTGCAATTATAATGAATAAGATCCCGGAGAAATTGGAAGATCCAGGTAGCTTTACTCTACCTTGCGAAATTGGCGAAACTTTTGTTGGAAACGCTTTATGTGATCTAGGAGCCAGCATTAATTTAATGCCTTATTCTATGTGCAGGAAACTCAATTTAGGCAATCTCAAGGAAACAAGAATGAGACTTCAACTTACAGATAGATCGATGAGAAGGCCAAAGGGAGTTATTGAGAACTTACTGGTAAAAGTAGGAAAATTCATTTTTCCCGTGGATTTTGTAGTCATGGAAATAGAGGAAGACAGGAAAGTACCCCTTATCGTGGGAAGACCATTTTTGAATACTGCAAAGGCTTTGATTGATGTTCATGGGCAAAAGGTTACTCTTCGATTCAACAACGAAGAATTGGTGGTAGATATGAACAAGTCTCAGAAATATCCAGCAAGTGACCTAAAAGAGTTAGCCTACTTCATGGACAAAATCGATGAATGTGTAGAGGAAGTGCAAGAAAAAGTACTACTAAATGATCCAATAAATTCAAGTTTGATGCATTCCTTGGAAAATGAAGAATTGGATGGAGTAAAAGAAGAACTAATAGCAGCTGTGGTGAAAGACTACGAGGAGGAAAATTCAAAGCAAGAGAAAATCACTTTGCAAGAGGGAGAATTGAAATCTGAACTAAAACCTCTTCCTTCTCATTTAAAGTATGTATTTTTGGAAAGAGAAGAAAAGCCAGTGATTATTTCTTATTTGTTGACAGGTGTTAAAGAGGAGACGCTGCTCAAGGTGTTGAAAAAACACAAAGAAGCAATAGGATGGGAGACAGCGGACTTGAAGGGTATTAATCCGAGTTACTGCACACACCATATTCTTATGGAGGAGGATTGCAAACCAATCGCTCAACCCCAAAGACGGCTCAATCCAGCTATGCAAGAGGTTGTGAAGAAAGAGGTACTTAAACTGCTTGATTCAGGTATAATCTATCCAATCTCTGATAGTAAATGGGTTTGCCCAGTGCAATGTGTCCCTAAGAAAGGGGGAATGACAATAGTAAAAAATGAATTAGATGAAATAATCCCCACTTGGATGGTCACGGGTTGGAGGGTGTGCATAGACTACAGGAGATTGAATCATGCCACCAGAAAAGATCATTTCCCATTGCCATTTATTGATCAGATGTTAGAAAGGTTAGCAGGTAATAGGTTCTATTGTTTTTTAGACGGGTATTCGGGATATCTGCAAATCCCCATAGCCCCTAAAGATCAGGAGAAAACCACCTTTACATGCCCTTATGGCACTTTCGCCTATAAGGAGGATGCCTTTTGGCTTGTGCAATGCGCTAGCTACATTTCAGCGGTTCATGATGGCAATTTTTCATGACTTTATAGAGAAATTTATGGAGGTATTTATGGATGACTTTACCATATACGGGCTTGACTTTGAGAGCTGTTTAGAGCATCTCGACTTAGTGTTAAGTAGGTGTGAGAAGACCAACCTAGTACTAAATTGGGAAAAATGCCACTTTATAGTAAGGGAAGGGATAGTTTTGGGGCATAAGATTTCTGAGAAGGGGATTGAGGTGGACAAGGAAAAAATAGAGGTTATAGAGAAGCTTCCACCACCGAACAATGTTAAGGGAGTAAGGAGTTTTCTAAGGCATGCTAGAAGGTTTATTAAAGATTTTTCAAAAATTGCGAAGCCTTTGTCGAATTTGTTAATGAAAGATGCTCCTTTTGATTTTGATGATGAATGTTTATTGGCCTTTGAATTATTGAAGCAAAGACTTATTTTAGCTCCGGTGATTATATCTCCGAATTGGAATTCGCCATTTGAACTAATGTGTGATGCGAGCGATTTTGCAGTGGGAGCAGTGCTCGGTCAAAGGCAAGAGAAAGTCTTTTGTGCTATTTATTATGCAAGCCACACTCTAACATGAGCTCAAGTCAATTATACCACAACTGAAAAAGAGCTTCTTGCCATTGTATTTGCATTTGAGAAATTTCGACCATATCTACTGGGAGCGAAGATTGTGGTGTGGTCTGATCATGCAGCACTAAGGCATCTCTTTGCCAAAAAGCAATCCAAGCCAAGACTGATAAGATGGATACTCCTATTGCAAGAGTTCGATTTAGAGATTAAAGACAAGAAGGGGTTAGAAAACCATGTAGCAGATCATCTTTCAAGAATGGAGCATGATCATATTGAAAAAGGGGAGATTTCGGATTTATTCCCTGATGAACGAATTTGTGTATTATTTGTTTATGAAGTTTCTTTACCTTGGTTCGCTGATGTTGCAAATTTTCTTGCAGAAGGTTATATACCAAGAGACTTCACATGGCAGCAAAGGAAGAAGCTTAAAGCTGATGCGAAGCATTATATCTGGGATGATCTTTACCTCTTCCGTCTTTATGCTGATCAAGTTCTCAGAAGGTGCATTCCCAAGGAGGAGCAAGTAGAAATCATGAAAGCCTGTCACAGTGGGGAAGCTGGTGGACATCATGGCCCTAACAGAACGGTATCGTAAATTCTTTCTTCTGGGTTTTATTGGCCCACCTTATTTCATGATGTTAAAATGTTCATTCAAACCTGTGATCGATGTCAAAGGGTGAGAAATATAACCAGGAGAGATGAGATGCCAGTGACTAACATGCTTGAGGTTGAACTATTTGACTTATGGGGGATAGATTTCATGGGGCCTTTTCCAATTTCTTACGGGTTTGAATATATCTTAGTGGCAGTCGATTATGTGAGTAAATGGGTTGAAGCTATAGCCACTAGGAGTTGCGATGCAAATGTTGTTTTAGAATTCTTAAGGAAGAATATATTCACCCGCTATGGAGCCCCGAGAGCTATTATTAGTGATGGTGGGAAACACTTTGTCAACCACCAATTCAAAGCCTTATTGAAAAGATTCGGAGTGAGGCACAAAATAACTACCCCATATCATACCCAAGCTAATGGGAAAGTTGAGGTTTCTAACCGAGAGTTGAAGGCAATCTTGGAGAAAACGGTCAATCCATATAGGAAAGATTGGTACCTTAAGTTAGATGATGCTTTGTGGGCTTATAAGATAGCTTTTAAAACACCAATAGGAATGTCGCCTTTTAGGTTGGTGTTTGGAAAATCCTATCACTTACCGGTGGAATTAGAGCATAAGGCTTATTGGGCTACTAAGTTTTTAAATCTTAACCTTGGGAATGCAGGAAATTGTAGGTCTTTGCAGTTGAATAAATTGGAGGAGATCCGATTCTGGGCTTATGAACATGCCAAGAAATACAAAGACAACACAAAGAAGTGGCATGATCAAAGAATAACCAAGAAGGAACTTATACCAGGAATGAAAGTGTTGCTTTATGATAGTAGATTGAGACTGTTTCCAAGGAAACTTAAATCGAGGTGGAAAGGGCCCTATGTGCTAGTGAGAGCAGATAAATTTGGGGTGGTGACTCTCAAACACCCGGGAGATGAAAAAGAATTCAAGGTGAATGGACATCGTGTGAAGCCCTATTTCGAACCAACATTTGAAGGTGCTTCGGTGATTGTCACTCTTCAGGACCCTTGACGGTATTTGAAAGTCCAGCTGTAGACTTGATAAATGCAGAACTACCTCTAACTCATACTTTTAAATAATGTTTTGTGTTAGTTTCTTATTAATAGTTGTGTTAAGGGTAGTGGTTTAAGGATTATGAGTTTCATTCAATTTGTGTGTTTTTTTCTGGAAATTTAGTGGAGAAGAAAGTTTTGTTTAATTGTTAGGAGAGAATGAGGAAAAATAAAATTTTTTCAGTAATTTTAGGGGCTCACGGTTACTGATCTTATCTTAGTAACCGTGAGGTTCCTTCAATTTAGTACATAACTGGAATCCATTTTATCTCACGGTTACTATATTTCTCATAGTAACCGTGAGCAATGTTCAATTTTGTTCCAGTAACAATTTGTGTTTTATCTCATGGTTACTATGATTTTCATGACGACCGTGAGATACCTTCGTTTTAGTCCAGAAGCAAATTCCATTTTATCTCACGGTTACTATGAAATTTATAGTAATTGTGACCCAGGTCAGTTTTTAGTCCAGAAACTTTTGTTGAGTTACCTCACGGTTACTATGATATTCATAGTAACCGTGTTGTTTAAAAAAAAAATGAAACCCTAATTTTAAGAAACCCTATTTCATTTTTTTTACTTCTTTTCCTTTGGTTTTTCTCTCTCTTTCTCTCTCTCTCTCTCTCTCTCTCTTTTTCTCTCTTCTCCCTCCCCCACTCTTCTCCTTCACCGTTCTCCGCCGCTAGTCACCATCTTCTCTGGTAAGTTTGTTTTCTTCTCGTTTTTCTTTTTCTTCTTTCTTATTGTTTAGATCTAGTGTGAAACATGTTCTTCCCTTGTTTTTTTTTATTTCTTCTTCTTCTTCATTCTTCATTCTTCTTCTTCTTTTTCTTTTTCTTCTTTGTTTTCTTCTTCTTTTCTTCTTTATTTTAGTTGGTTTTTCTAACAATTTTTTTTTTATGATTGTGATTGTTTTAGTTCCTTTATTTCCTCCATCATCATCATCAACCAAGTAAGTCTCCCTTCCTTTTTAATTTTAATTTTAATTTAATTTAATTTAATTTAATTTTCATTTTTTCGGGAAATTTCTGTGTATTTTCTCTTTGTTCAATTTCTATCTAGTAGCTTTTGTTGATGTTTTTGTCTTCAGTTTTTATGTGTTGCTCTCATTTTCTCCTTCCTATATGTTCTTTTATTTTATTTTCATTTTAATGCGTTTTTCTTTGTTTTGTTTTGGTTTCGTTGTGTTTCCTATTTGAGTCTTACTTGTGTTTTGTTATGGATAACCTCGGTATGTAAGGTGCACAGCCCACAGGTATGTTTTCGTATCCTCCCTCATTCCTTCCCTGTGTGTTCTTTCTTTTATTTTCTATGCTTACTGTGCTTGGCGGTTCACTTAGAGAAGTGATGGCATTTGTTTGGTTATTCCGTTCTATTGTGTTTCATGTGTGTCCTTGAAGCATTTATAGTTTTCATTTTCATTTTGTCTGATTTTTGCCAATTGAGCCCTGTTTCTTCCCTTTTAATGCCCTAAATTTTAATTCTGCCAAGTATGATGAGTACAAATTTTGAATTCTTGCTTACATCGATACAATGATATATCGACATTATCATGCCTGTAGATTTATTCAATGTTATTAATTGCATTACTTTACCATGAATTGTTGACACTGTACCCCAATTACTGGTTTTGATTTGGAACTGTTGCACAAATGCCCACTTAGTTAGTCATTCATTTATCAAGCGCATCTTAGGCTTGAATAAGCATGCCCAATCAATAATCTTTTGTCTAAGTTAGCAATTGCATTTACATGCATGTGTATGCCCATTTTTGTCCTTGACGTATATAGGCTGAAACGATTCGACCTGCGGGCTACTGGTTTCCAAAAGATGACTCGATCATCGTGGTTGAGTGCCACGTACCTCTAAGGAACTTGTGTGTGACATGAATTTATATATGCATTCTCATCTATTCCTGCTATAATTGTGTTTATTTTCCTTTCCCAATGTTGTAAACTTTCAATTTTGTTGTTTTTGGGCAGTGGCACCTAAAAGAGCTCATGCTTCCAGTTCTTCTCAAGCACAAGAAATCCTCCCACTTGCCAGACAACCCTTACCATCTGAAGAGCATGCCAAAGCTAGTCAGCAACCACAGCCAGCCCCTGTGCAACAGAAGCCACGAAAGAAGAAAGGACCAAGAATACCGAGCTGGGTTCCTGTAAAGATGCGGACCAACTATGATATATTCTCCAACTGTGCGTACCTACCTTTAGTTTATCTCAATTTGCGTCTGCTGGAAAAGCTGGGGATCAAGGGGGAGATTGAGAGCCATATTGCAGCCATCGGTTGGGGAAGATTCTTTAACTGTAGGGAACTGGTTTATCCAGATTTGACCAGAGACTTCCTTTCTACAATTCAATTTCATTCAGAAGCCACGAAACAAGAAAGGACCAAGAATGCCAAGCTGGGTTCCTGAAAAGATGCAGTCCAACTATGATATATTCTCCAACTGAGAGTACTTACCTTCAGTTTATCTCAATTTGAGTCTGCTGGAAAAGCTGGGGATCAAGGGGGAGATTGAGAGCCACATTGCAGCCATCGGTTGGGGAAGATTCTTTAACTGTAGGGAACTGGTTTATCCAGATTTGATCAGAGACTTCCTTTCTACAGTGCAATTTCATTTCAGGCATGGTAACAGTCCCAATATGGTGACCTTTTTCTTGGAAGGCAGATTCTATGAAGTATCTTTGGCTGAAGTCACTGATGCTCTAGGATTTCTACCAGATGGGATCTATGCTTATGAAGATCATTCAAAAGACAGAGCTTGGGAAGACAGAAGAGACCCGCTGATTGGAGGCCCTTATGTGGCCGGCACCACTAAATCTCATTTACTGCGGGATCATTCTTTGAGAATTTTACATCGCTTCTTTTCTATGTCTTTCATGTCTCATGTGCAGAGTGTAAGGAAGATCAATCTCCTAGAGGCTCTCATACTTTCTTGCATGGTGCGACATTGCCGCATCAATGGAGCATATCATTGGTGGAATAAACTCGAGGAGATGCAACAAAAACTGACTAAAGTGAAGAAGATCTCCTTTGGTGGATGGGTGACCATGATTGCCAGACATTTCGGGCATCCATTGGATATTGACAAAAGCCTCCCTGCAGCTACTTACATTGATGCCAAGATGCTGAAGAACATGAAGATAATGGTTGATGATGTGACTACGGAGCATGGGTTCAGGCTAACCAGCAGAGAAGAATACTTGCATAAGATGGAGCACAGCCTGTGTCATCCTCCACCTGCCTCGGATCACGATTCAATCACTTTGTCCTCTGCTTAATACACTGCTTTGATGGACCGTATGGACATTTTGGCTACTAACCAGGATGAATTCAAGCATCAATAATAGCAAATCATTGAAGCATTGGCTGCCTTGAACGCCCGGCTTGATTCCTAAGTTCCTCTGCACCCTTGAACAGGAAAGTCCCTTCCCCCTATCTCTTTTGAACTTTTTGTTTGCCCCATGCTGAGGACAACAGATTTTGAAGTGTGGGGTGGGAGAATATATTTTCCCTTTATGCATATTGATGATTTTGAACTGTGTAAATTTGAACAATTGTTGGAAGTTAATTTTGTTGCGAAAAGATTGCTTTGTGCAGATTATCTATTCAAAGGAACAATCTAGGATTCAAATGGCGAAAATTGTGAAAATCTTGAACCACAACTCTTTTTATTTTATTTATTTATTTATTTTTTCAGTTGTTTAGTCTTTCTTTATATATATATATATATTTTTATTTTTTTGCATTGTGAATGTTCGTTTGTGTTGAGTTAATAGAGTTTGTGTTGTTTCAAGTGAATTTATTTTATGTTTTGCATTTCCTTTTGGTTTTAAGTAGATTGTTTTGTTCTAAAATCTTTAATCTAAGTTAGAATAATTTTTTTCCATTGAGTTATTAATCACCTTACCTTTAGCTTGAGCTACCAGTTAATCTTGAATTGAATTAGTTTAGACTCTTTTTTGAACTGATAAGTTGAAAAGACTGGATAGCCGAAGAGCAGTAGTTTGTTCAGTAAAGAGTTTCTTCTTTAAATTGATCTCATTTAATCATATATCATTCAATTTTCTTATTTAATGAGCACATTAGGCTAAAAAAAATTTAATAATAATAAATAAAAATCCAGTGAGTGAAAGCAGTTAAGTGAAGGAATTTTGGAATAGATAGAACCTTCCTCATCACCCTTCAAAAAAATATTCAATTTAGGCAGGTTTAGGATATGACCCAGGCAGCCTTCTTTGGTAACCAACTTTTAAATGACTTTTGACCTACCCTTAGTAAATTTTACCATTGTTAGCCCTTTTGAGCTTAATTGGTATGCTAAAAGCGTACTACATTTTTTTTATTGCACTAATGCTTAACCATATAGCCTAAATGCTTTTGTCTTTTTTATTTTGAAATTGGCCACTCTAGGTTGGGTAATGAAATTTGCATGTCGGGTTTGATGAATTTATGATTGTCAGTTAAAAAGGGGGAAGTTGAATAAATTTTTAGGAATTGTTGAGCTTAAACGTGTTGAATATTTTGGGACAAGGATTATAAACAATTAGTGCTTTTGGTACCCTAAAAAATTCAGTTGTAATGCTGCAGAAATTTTAATTGATTCATGATTGCTGAAAATAAGTGTGGGGTACCTAGCATTTATAGGAAGTGTCATTTATCATACTTCCTACAATTTTGAGAATCCAACTAATGTCCTAAGATCAATTTTTCATTATTATGATGATAGGGTATGGATTTTGAAGAAGTTCCTTGAGAAAGTTAGGTGGGTTGTGTTTCTGGATAGTGTGGCTAATTTGGTATTGCTAACTTATAAAATTCTTGGAACCTTTGCCTTATCCCCATTACAACCTTAATGTAAGCCCTGGTGATCCTATTTTGCTCTAAATTTTTTAGTGGAGATGACCCTTGTGGTTCAGATGCTAAAGGAGAGGCTTATGACTATTCTAAGTAACAAACACAAAATTCACTGGTAGTTTTGGTTTTAAAGGAAAATAAATCTGTTTTAGCCTCACACACACACACACACGAGAAATTGTTTAATATAGATCAATTTGAGTCTTTTTGATGAAGTTTTTCTTCTGAGTGACTTCTGCTAAGTGTTGTTCTGGCACTTCTGATTTTTCCTGTTCTGAATTGAAGTCTTGAGTTTTTCAAGATTGTGGATAATTCATTTGCTTGAGGGAAAGCAAAGTCTAAGTGTGGGGTATTTTGATAACTCAATTTCAGTATTTAGTTTTAGTTTAATTTGAGTCTAGTTTTCATTGATCTTTTAACATCTTTTGCTTTGTTTTTGCTAGCATTTAATAATTTATCCGATTCTCAGTTAATTCTAGTTTGTGTGTTATTTTTGAGAGTTTTTGACAGAATTTTGTGATTTTTAGGTACCTCACGGTTACCAGGAATTTCCTAGTAACCGTGACCAATTTATTTTGTCAAAATGCATCATTTTGAAGCTTGTCACGGTTAGCATGGCAACTGTACTTGATAGGCTGGTAACCGTGACCTATAGAGTTTTTAATAGAGAAGTAAGAAGAGAAGCATCTCACGGTTACTAAGGATTTCCTAGTAACTGTGAGACAGGCAATTTTTCAGTCCTGAATGAAGATGAGAACTATCTCACAATTACCAGGAATTTCATAGTAACTGTGACCAAATCTTGAATTTCAGCTTTGAGCAATCTCACGGTTACTAAGGATTTAGTAGTAACCGTGACCCATTTTAATCAAAAGAGGGTTTTTCATTAGAGGTCATGGTTACCACGGATTTGGTAGTAACCATGACCCATGTTGACCTTTATAAGGCAGAGTTTTATGAAAAATCGAAAAGAGGTAGTTTTTGGGTAATTTTTAGGTTTTAGGGTTTCTTTCTTCTTTCTTTGAGCTCTTTGTTTATTTTGCACACATAAATACATAGATATACTTAAAAATAGGGGGATTTACACAAAAACACTTAGATTAAACATAGATTTATAGTTTACAAGTATAGATTTACATATTTAAAGCTCATTTTTCCTGTAAGCTTTGGAGAAAAAGATTGAAGATCTTGGATTCAGCTGGGTTTTCTTCACCATGAATTTCAGGGGTTATTTTATCTTTTTCTCTTTTCATTTTATTATGGATTATGAGTAGTCTTTTTTGTTGCTTAGGGATCTTTGAATCCCCTACTCATAATGTGAATTTTGAACTCAAATTGAATTTTTTTACATGAATGGATGGTCTATTTCACAAGGACTTATTTGTTTATCATTGATTTTTTGATCCATTAAGTTATTTTATATCCATGGATGAATGGTGTTTATCATATGTCTTGATGGGTATTGAGCCTAATAGATTGGAGTTTATGAATGATTTTGCTCAGTTTTTCTATCATGAATATTGTCTATTTTGGATGGCTCTGGAATGGGACTCTAGATGTGTGGTATTTGTGATTTTACAACTAGAGTAGGGAGTGATATAGATTGGTTTTGGGTTGCCTGGCTTCGGAATGGGACGGTAGATCGAACGCAGGATTTTAGACCCGGGTTTAGGCTAGTTGTTGGGCTGGCTCCGGAATGGGACGCTTAGCAACTAGAATAGCTGGCTCCGGAATGAAACACTTGGGTTAAGAAGGGTTATCCCGAGTTCATTCATGTATACTTTTATGTAAAAATTTATTCACATTTGGGTATGGGGTGGATAAGTGAACCCGAGCAACGCTTGATTTCTATAGATTTTTACTTTTGCTAGTTTTTCAGAATTTAATACATTGAATTTAAATTTCTTTACATTACATACTTGAGCTATACAGTTACATTATATAAATCAAACAACTCATACACACAGACAATTGGGAATTCTTTAGCATACTAGTAATCTTCATAGTCTTCACACACACATTTCCCTTAGGTTCGATATTGAGGGTCCTAACCATACCTCACTTTATTACTTGTCGATCTAGTGCACTTGCTAGGGTCGCAACAGTTACTCTCTATTATGTTTGCATAATTATGCATCTATTATGATATGAATGAATGAATGTTGATGCAACTATGTGACTATATGACCGGCATCCATGTGTACTTGAATCTAAGGCTCAATATTGATCTATGGTAAGAATAATGTGCATTCTTATACAAATGTGGCTTTTAACAAAATGATGTATTAAGTAAAGCGAAATATGTTGAATCAAAGATGTTCTTAAGAAAATGGTAAAGCCTACGGGTCTTAGTTCAGTTATGGATTAGATAGGCATGCCTAAAGAAATACAGTTGCAGCTACCATAGTTGACCCCATTTGGGTCCATTATTTATTCCTTTAATGGAATCATAGCTCGGCCCTTTTGGGTCCATCGTTTGATATCTTTGGATATCCATTGTTTGATATCTTCGGATATCCATAGTTTGATACCTTTGGGTATCCATTGCTCCTGTTATCCACCTTTTGAACTAGTATTTAGGGAGGCTATTAAAGATTAATGATTAAGAATGTGTTCGAAATGAAGAAATACTTGTATCAGCTATTTCATTTATAAAATGTAAGCATAATGAATGGCTTATTATATTGCTCTATCTTAAATTTCCTTTTGGCTATGAATTATTTCAATGAAATGACATTCTATGTTATGTACTACAAAATTATGATATCTCATGATAACCATAAGGAATTAAGGTTTCCGTGTGAGTACCGATGTGAGTTGGTTCCATCGATGGGTTTCACGGTGAATAGATGGGCCCCAAAGCATACAATGTTATACTAAAAATGGTATGGGCTATAACATACACAATGAGTTTCATACGCTTTGAAATTTATGAAATGTATGCATGTGATAATGGGACCTTCTCTGGTAATCACGACATGTAATGCCATTCTCTGTAATTATATGCAAAGCTGGTTTGTTAATACATGTAGATGTTTACGCATGAATGTGCATACCAATAACTCAGACATAAGCCAAAGGATAGTGTACAACATAATATGATGTTGGTTGACATTTAGTTGCCATGCTATGATAACATTAAGGAATACATAGTTATGAATAGAAGTTATGAATTATAATTGTATCCTATAATTAAGATTGCATGATATATAAGAAGTAATTATGCCTAGCGATATCTTTTATAGATGTGACATGACACATGCACTCCTTATGCTTTGAATGAACATTGAATGCATATCTTATGTAACTCATGAATGAAAGGATTAAGAGGTGTATGAATTATGCTAGTTTATCAAGCAAGAGATTTAATTATAAAAGTAAATTAAAAACTGTTCAGGAACTAGGCGAGTTCACATAATGCTTTACATTATTATAAGTATAGTATTTATTGCTAAGGTTGAAAACTCCTCTGGAATGTTCATTGTGAAATGATTAATACTGTAGACTTATATGTTTTCCTTAATTGTGAAGATTGCAATATATTGTTGATATTTTGGTAAGAGTTTGTCCATAGAGTTTTGTTTTCCCACTAAGCTTTATAGCTTAGCATGAGTTTGTTATCCGTATAGGTTTCTGGATAAGCTCCACTTTGGATTGATAGCTGTTATGGCTTAACCCATATTGAAGAGAAGATTTGGTAGGTTGCAGTGGTCCTTAAGGTTTCCATAATTTTAAATGCCATTTATGTTATGTCTTCTTATTTTGGAGTTTGTTTTGGTTATAGTGTGGCATGTAATTAAGGCATGTATTATTATTATAATTATTATTTCTACTTGATCTTCACTAGGGTTATGTTAGTATTGATGATTATGCATGCTTGATGGATTAGGATGTTACAGTTAGTGGTATTAGAGCGCCCAGGTTTAGTCTTTTTTGGGCAATAAGAAATTAAGAATTTATTCTTGAAAGTTTAGACATTTTGGCCAAGGGAAAATAGCCATATTCTGTGTTATTGTTTTGGGATACAAATTTTGATGATTACAAGAGATGATTGACTTATGATTGATATATATGGGACCACTAGTAAGATTTTGGTTCAGAGATTGTGAGGTGATATTAAAGAAATTGCTAGTATCTCCCACCTTCTGATATTGGAAGTGTTTAAATGCCTTAATGTTCCATGATTAAAGTATAGTATAAGTTTGATTATAAGTACGTCTGATTGTTATTAAGGTGTTTGAGGAAAATTTTATATGATTAGAAGAGAACTTCATGTTGGCATTTATGATCATACGAGATGTCGAGGTTATTAAGATGCTTTATATATATTTGTAAGAATTTCCCTGATTAGTATGGGTAGTTGAACATATTTCATGGTATCGGGATGGGATAAAACATGTACAGTATATGAGAATATGCATTGTTATTCAATTGCATACATGACATCATTGACGCATTGCATAACATCCCATATCATCTCATAACACATGAATAGCACCATATCATATTTTGGCCCAACTGAAAGGGAAAACTAATAGAAAGTATAACGAGAGTATCTGAAGATCAAAGGCAAGTAGTAGTGTTATATATGGATGAGTTTATTATGGATATAGAATACTTATGGTTATAGTTGCTTATAGCTAAAGCGGAGTTTGAAAGATTGCTAGCAATAAAGATAAGATTATAGATTTGAATTTTGAGGACGAAATTCTTTTAAGGAGGAGAGATTTGTGAGGCCCTAATCCTGGCCCTAATTTGATTATGGTAAATTAATGAGGATTATGGTTTAATAAGGCAAAATTGGATTATTTTGCAATTATGAAAGTTAAATCACATGAGGGGTATTTTGGTAATTATGCTTGTGTGTACAGTGTGGTTAAATTATAGGGGAAGGATGCAATTGAAATAAAATAGAAGTTTGGGGTTAATTGTTAAGAAAATAAGTTTTAAAGGCTAAAAATGTATAAGAGTAATTTTGGAATTTCTTTGGTGAGATATTTACCCCACTCACTCATTTTAAGTTTTCTGGGGAAGGTGGAGATCGGGAAAAAGGAGCAGAGAAGATCTCCCTCTCTCTCTTTGGTTACAGATTGAAGAAACTAAAAGCTTAGGGTTTTGGGTTAGCATCTAAAAGGGGATGAATAAGAAATCAACAATATAAAGAGCAGGATTAGTGGATTGAAGGAGGAGTTAAAGCTTTAATTACAGTACGTGAATTAGGTTTATTGTACTTTTTATAAGTTTTGTACAATAATTTTCCTCTCTTATTGCATGTGTGTCTTCTCTCTTTAATAAGCTTAAAAGTTAATCTAACAATTTAAATGACTCTAGGAAAGACTTAAGGGTCTAATGAGCATTATTGTAAGTTATTAGGCTGAGATCTGGGATTTAAGTTCTTGACCTACATTTTTGAACATACCTGTCGAAAATCCCTTGCACGGCCGCACGTGGTGTTTCTCTTTCACATGCATGGTCGCGCATAGCTCATTCTCCTTTGAATGGCCACTTGAATCCTTTGTGTTTCCCTTGAATAACTACGTGAATCCTTTGTGTTTCCCTTGAATTTTCGAGCATCCTCCTTTGAATTTCTCTACATGGCCGTGCATGGCTCATTGAATTTCCTTGCATAGCCGCGCATAAGGCTCCCTTCTTTTCTTTGCACGGCCACTCAGACCTCTTCTGTTTCCCTTTGCATGGCCATGCATGGCCTACTATTTTTTTTGCACGGCCAAGTGCCTTATTTTTGTTCCAGTGCATGGCCATATGTACTTCCTGTACACATGAATTAAGTGTAGGAAAAGAAATTAAAGGGAAAATCCATATGACTTGCAACTATTATTTTTGTTATAACTCGATTTATAGAGCTTTAAATAGATTAATTCAAATTGGAGAATAAACTAGACTCATAGGCTTAAAATTATTATGTAGAGGTTAAAGTGTAATTTTATATTAAAAACTATTGAAATTTTTTGTAAACTATAGTATTGATTGTTGACTTGTTACTTAGGATAGTCTAGACTATTTTAGGGATATATCTTAGTGAAGATGTGAAAATGACCTAATTTTTAATCCTATAGAAACTAAGGACAAATTAAAAGATTTTATTAAAGAACACTTTCCCTAAAAACCTTATTTGTTATGGCAAAACACATGTATAAAATAGATATGAGAAGCTGCATTCAGAAAAATGTGGTACTTAAGCCTTATTTATTGGGTTGATTTTCAATCTAGTCATGCTATCCAATCTACCATATTACTTGATCTACTATAAGATTTGATCTACCATGCTATCTGATCTGCCATGCTATACAATCTACCATGCTATCCGATTTACAATGCTACCCGATCTACCATGTTATCCGATCTACCATGCTATTTGATCCACCATGTCATCTAATCTTTACATTTTCCTGATCTAGTCATGTACCCCCTTGTTCTAGCCTATTATTGAGTATATTTTTCATACACTTTGATGAATATAAATGAACATTAAAAAATTGAATTAATAGTGTTATGTTATAGATGAATGATGATCTTGTTAAATTATATTTTAAATGTAATATTATTGAGTGATTAAAGATTCATTGAAAGCCTAAATTTCTTATAGTCATGGATAGATAGGCATGCCTATAAGGGCTAGTGACTATAACTATCTAGTGTTTGATATCTTTTGGTATCCTATTAATTCGAGACTTATATCTCCTTATGTTCGATATTGCTCATCAGTATCAAGTGATTATTCTCGTTATCCACTATTAATAGGGATTCAGGCAATGAAAGAGTTGTAAATGTCTTAGTGTTCCATTGTAATGCTAGTGTATGCTAGTATGATTGACAATGAATTATATAGGTTAATTATTGTATACAAATACTATTGTTAATGGATTTATTTATTAATTAAAGTGTTTATTAAGTATATTTAATTATTGAATATTATTATGTGACATTGGTAATTACATATTGTTTTACAATATATATGTCTTCATAAAGAAGTCCAATGTATTATTTTGCTTCTCATTGAGCCATTGCTCATCACGAGTATTTTTTCCGTGTAGGAACTCAGGTGTAAAAGTATTTGGATTCTTCTGTCAACATTTGTAGTCACTAAGGAGTGAAGCTTGAAGTTTCTATTTTGGTATAGTTATGATTTTACAGTGTATAAAGTTCAAAATAAGAACATGTTTAGTGAGATAATAATTTGTATTGATATGGGAGTATTGTAAATATAATGTAATTAATCTTTTGATATATATATATATATATATAATGGAATAACTTCATGGTATGACTAAAGGTGATGTAACATCTTTCTAATTGATATTAAATTTTAACTATCGTAATCTAACAAGTTAGGCATATTATAGAAGTGTTTGGATCTTGTAGCACTCACAAATTCCTTTTTTTGGGTGGAAGGGTTATGAGGGTGTTACAGAAACACTAGCCAAGAAAGGACTTGGCAGTATTCTCAAAAAGAAAAGCTTTAGGGGAAGAAGTAATATGAACAAGCTACCCTTAAAGGGTGAGAAAAGAGAAGAAAAAAAACATGAAAAGGTCAATGATGGGCTAAGTGAAGCCAATAATTATATCATAAGAGAAGTACTTAGCAACAGTTATGGCAGGAGTATAACAAGAGATTGTGGTATGGATTCATGGCTTATCGAGATTATGAAAATTAGTTAGGAAATAAGTCCTAAAGCCCTAATGACCTTCTTAAAAGAAGTTGCAAATGGAGTAAAATGCCCCTACGATAACATGTTAGTTATAGAAGCAATAATCATGGGAAAAGTGTTTGTAGATGATGGTAGTAAAGTTAACCTTCTCCAATTCAAAGTACAAGACAATGAAACTAGCAATAGAAAAATAAACTCCATGCAAAGTACCCATCATAAGAGTAAGAGGTGGTCTTATACCAGTGATAAGAAAGATTATTAGTTCTTCATGTCATCATACATCAAATGCACAACTAAAAAGCAAAAACTTGAATATTGAAATGGTGGATTTTTTTCAAAAGATTAAACAAAACATAACATAAAGAGAAGAAAATCTTTATCATTTCTGTATCCACACCAGAATGGAATTTTAAAAAGAACACCTCCATATATATCCCTACCAGATTGGAAAGCCAAAAACCCTATATTAGAAATACAATAGCCAAATCCCTAAGTGCTATATAGATAATAATATATATAGTAATTTATATAATAACAAAATCCAATAGATATAGATATATATACATATAAACATAGGCATAATAAATAAAATGTAAAGAACATAAATTATCATATATAATATACATTACATATAATAACAATAACATTAATGATAATAATAGTAATAACTATAATGATGATGATGATTATGATAATCAAATAATAATAATAATAATAATAATAATAATAATAATAATAATAATAATAATAATAATATGTATATGAAAATAATGCAAAGTTGGCCAATATATAGTGCCATACATGTAAATGGAAAAGGGGTATGAATCAATCATGCATGAAATAAGAACTAAATAGGCAAGAGAAAGAAGGGCATGAGTTGGTAAAAAGAAAGAAAGGAAGATAGAAAAGGCAATAATGGAAGGCATTCGACATGCAAGTCACACAAGGAGAAGGGAAATAGGGTAACATGTGAGGCTGATAATATGATCACCAGACCTGAATCGATCGAGTGCTAGTCAACACTCGACTAAGTCCGAATTGTGACTCATTACTGGTTGGCATAAGAAGGAGCTTTAAATGGTAGCATCACCATATTTTGATCCCAAAAATTCCCTTAATATATATATTAACTTAAATTATCTCTTAAACACATTTTCACAAAGGTTTAAGTAATTTTAGCATGCAAAAATCTAAGAAACCAGTTAACATGTATACTTAAAGCCTTGTAAAAGCCATTTATAGTAAGAAGTATGAAAGATAGAGAAAACTTTAAAAATCCCACTTATTTTCCTCAAACGTATTTAAATCTTTATTTTCTCAATATATGTCATCAAAATAATACATAAAATCACCAAATATTAGAGTTTACAAGTAGAAATCACAAAATAAAAAAATTGGAAATTTAAGAGTTTCTTGAGGAAAATGATGAATAGTAGAATTTCCTATTTTTGTTTATCAATTTTTAAATGTTTTAATATTTTTTTATGGATTGATGATTAAAACTAATCAAACTCAAGGTGTAACTAAAATAAACTAGTTTAAACCAAGAAATCAATGAAACAAAAAAATCAAAGAAATAAAGAAAAAAAATTGATATTTGACAGTATACAAATTCAATTCCATATATTGGATTAAGAGGGTGGGGGGTCATGGATATTAGGCTAAGTTTTTATATGCTTAAACAATAAGGAATCTTAGTGTTTATATTTCCTTCCGCTTTCTTGCTCTCTCTATGTTTTGGAAAATAATGCTTGTGTGTGTTTTTGTTTTTAAGAGAAAATGAGAAAGAAACAAAGAGAGAAAGCGCCCCCATTTTTAGTGAAAAAACTTTATTTTTATAGGTAAAAATCTATCATTTAAGGGCCATTAATGCTAGGATAAGATTTAGAAAAAAATCCTAGCATTCTCGTTCATTTCGGTTAAAAAAATTAGATTTTTTACTGATTAGGAGTATGTCATACCCGTGATTCACTGAGTCACAGGTGGTACTTAATTAAAAAAATCAATAGGGAGGCACTTAAGGCCCAAGGGTGGGTTATACCAAGTCACATGCTAATTTAGCCTTTACTTAACCGATAGAGCTCCTAATTGGCAATATATCTCAATTTTTAGGCTTGAAAGGCCCTTGTTTAGGAAATGTGTCTTATTAATATTTGTTCCTTATGTCTTAGCTTTCCAAAAAATCAAGAATCACATAATTTATACCTGTATATTAGGATTTATGGCCAAAATATTGATGAATACCCCTAGGTAATTTTCAAGGACAAAATTTATGTTCTGACTTTGAAAAATTGCTAGGAACAATTGAGATAAAATTAGGTCATACTCTCATATTAAAGTTGTTCAAAAATGAGTTTAGTTTCTATAAAAATTTGATTTAACTCAAAAGAAGCTCTATGGAAGGATTTATACTCTAATTACTATAGACTGCTATGGGGCAGGAGATGGATTCAGGTCATCAAAGTTTAAGCCTAATTTTAAGGATATTAAAGAATGAAATGGGTTTAGGCATTAAAGTTTTATTTATAGGTCTTAAGATTCATATGGCTTTAGATTCACCCAATTTGAAGGTTAGTAGTTTGAGATAAGGCCAAAATTCCAGAACTTGTTTTGCTTATTTTGCTTTTTCAAAACAAATAAAAGGGTGAAGCTTGAAAGAACATTTTGAAAACATAGGAAGAGCCAAACACTTCCATTCATTATCTTTTATGAGAAATATTTTTCTCAATAGGTATCTTAGAACCTAGTGTCTATAGTTGCCCCTAACTTTGGGGAAGCTAGTACACTAGTGTCTAGGTTAGCTAAAGTTTAAAGTAGAGAGTTAGAGATGCATACCAGAGGTGGTTATGTCCTTATCGGTGATGGTTTCTATTAAAGTGTTGCTTATTTATCAATGTGAACTGCATCATACAATCTTCACTTTTTCCATAAGCTAGTGGCCTGGTTACCTCTTGAAAGAATTTTAATGCCTTTTAAGAGGGCTTTTTACTTGCAGAGAGATTTTTATAGATTTATTGCTCACAAAGAGGCTTTGATGGAGGAATGATAGATGCCATGTGTTAGCAAGTCAAAATGGCCTACGTTAAACAATTGATACCCTCTATCAACATGTCAAACAATTTACAAGTCTAATTGATGCCATCTATCGTCATGTCAAACTAGAGTCAAGTTATGTGATTGATGCCATCTGTTTCAAACAATGAGAGTAATGGTTGATGCCAATCAAACTACTGCTAAGAAGTGGATTATTTTAATGCTCTAGGGAGGCATTGATTTGGGAGATTTAATTCTTTCAGGGAGTTTTTGAAGGATTTGGTGGCCTATGAAAATGGCTTTATGATTTTCAGTTTTTTAGGTTCCTCATTAAGATGACTTTCTGAGTTTTCACATTTTTAAGTCTTGGAAATTCTAAGTTATTGTCTTTTGGTTGCTTATAAGACTTTGTGTTTTTGGTGTATTTCAAATCTTAAAATTTTGGTGCTTTTTTAGATTTTAAACATTAAATTTGCATTTTAAGATATTAAGTTTTTGGATTGTTGGTGTGTTTTAAAGTTTGAGTTTTTTTTAACATGCATCCTTAAAGAGCTTAATGCTTGCAAAAAGACTTTAAATGTAGGCTTAATGCTCATAGAGAGGCTTTAATACTCACCAAGAGGTTTCAATGCTTATATAGAGGTTTTCATGCTAATAGAGAGGCTTTGATGCTCATAGAGAGGCTTTGATACTCACAAAAAGACTTTAATGCTCATAGGGAGACCTTGATGCTCACAGAGAGGCATTTATGCTCACAGAGAGGCTCTGATATTCATAGAGAGGCTCTGATGTTCCGATAATAAGAGTTTTGTTTTTGAATTTTTTTACATTTTGGCATGTTTTTGGGATTTGTACCTTTTAATATTTTACATTTTGGTGCATTTTTGGGATTTTTATATTTTGAATGTATATTGAGTTTTTTTACATTTTAGGTGTACTTAGTATTTTTACATTATGGATGTATTTTGAATTTTTACAATTTGGGTGCATTTCAAGGCCTTGAAACTTTTAGTGTTTGCATATTTACATAATTTGTATTCTTTGTACATTTGTATTTCTGGTGTATTTAAAGGATTTGAAATTTTGTTCATTTCATTTTTTATATATTTAAAGAATTTGAGTTTGTGTACATTTATTGTGTGGTGTGTTTGAGTATACATTTTATGACAAAGAATCTTTCCTGATTGCTCCCTATAAGGTTGCATGTGGACAATCTAGTTTCTCAAAGCTTTTTTATTTTTTTATGGGTTTGTGTGATCTTCACTCCCTAGGGATTTTATCTTGATATGATTTTACAACAATGGTGAATAGAAGGTGTTTATGCCAAAGTTGTCATGTGATCAATCTTTGCTTCTAGAGTCTACTTTCATTTTGCCTGCAAGGTTATATACAACAATATGTACAAAGGGTTGTGTGCAAATAATATTACATGGACTGTGTGCAGAAGAATTACATATATGAAGTATGTTTAAAGAATTGTTCACATACAAAGGATTGGACTATGAGAACCATTAAACATGTGCAAGGGTTTTAGGATGAAAAAATTATGAACAAGCTTTCTGAGTTAAGTTTAGGTTTTCTAGAAGAGGTCATGACATTAAAATTATTGCTTATTAGGGCTAAAGGTAAAGAAAAAGTTGAGCCAAGGTCAACAATCATTGAAGAAGAACCCCGACAGCTTGCACCAAAAGTCAAAGTTGGCAAAGCATTAGCTGATCCAGAGCTAGAGAATGATTCTTTTGCTAATGTTATTTATATTCCTAAAATGCTTAATAATGATGTATGCTTCTTTAATTATATTAATAATATGAAAAACTTTTTTTATTTGTGTGATGTCTTATCTGATTGCATCATGCATAGCACTAATTATGATCATCATAGCATTTTCGACATTAATTTAAAAAATACTACTCTATTTAATCCCAAAACACATGATAACCCTAAAAAAATCTTAATTGCATTTGAATGACGCTTGAGAAAAGGTTAAAGTTTGAAAGAGTATAAAAGGAATATGAAAAATCTTTGTATGGACCTATGATGACATGTCGAGGATAGACAGAGACATCACAGAACATGGCATTCAAACATACCTTGACAGCAAACTAGTAATGCAAAAGGTCCATATACTCAAACCAAAATGGGTAGAAAAAGTGAATGAAGAGGTTTGCAAATAGATTGAAGCCAAGTTCTTAATAAAGATTTAGTTTCTTACTTGGATAGCCAATGTGGTTCCAGTGGCTAAAAAGGATGGGCAGGTATAGATGTGTTGGATTATAGAGATTTGAACAAAGATTATTTAAATGATGACTTTCCATTGCCACATTTAAACCTATTTGTTGACAATGCTGCCATGTACATGACGTATAACTTTTTCAATGGGTATGCAGGATATAACCAAATTCTCAATATGATCATAGAATGAATTAAAATGGCAGCCATAATATAATAGGGACTTATGTTTACAAGGTGATGCCATTTGGGTTGATGAATGTTAAGGCAACTTATCAAAGGATGATCACTAAGATCTTTAACAACTTGATTCACAAGGAAGTCGAACTAAATGTGGATGACACGATGATCAAGTTAGTAACTAGAAAAGGTCATTTTAAAGCACTGGAAAAGTTATTTTAAATAATTGATAAGTATAATCTTTAACTCAAGGATATGTGTATTTGGCTTAGGTAAGCTTTTGGTCCATGTAGTTAGCTAGTGAGGAATAGAGGTGGATCTAAATAAGGTAAAAGCTATTAGGGAGGTGCCAATGCAAAAGGGGAAAAAGGAAATTTGAGGATGGATTCAGTATATCAGTCGATTTATTGCTATGCTTACCTCTATATATGAGCCAATATTTAAGCTTTTAAGGAAGGATCAATAGGTTAAGTGGATTGATGACCGTTAAAAATCCTTTGAACCAATTCGAGAATATCTCTTACATCACCCCATTCTTCAATTGGCTTGACCATCAAAGCCTTTGATTTTATATTTTGTAGTAGAATAGAACTAGGTAAGAGCTATGTTAGCCTATGAAGATGAGTCTGGAATAGAATTTAGGGTGTATTAATTGAGCAAAAAGTTCCTTCCATACAAAGCCAAGAATGTGGAAGTTGAGAAGATCTATGTGGTTGTTTTTTGGGCCTTCAAGAAATTGAGATACTATTTCCACTTTTATCGAATAAAAGCTGTAGCCAAGCATAACCTTGTTCAGTACCTTCAATCGGCACCATCTTTATTGGGCAAGATGGGAAGATGGTTTCTATTGCTATAATAATAATAATAATAATAATAATAATAATAATAATAATAATAATAATAATAATAATAATAATAATAATAATCATCATCATCATCATCATCATCATTATTATTATTATTATTATTATTATTATTATTATTAATATTAATATAATAATAATAATTATTTAGTAGTGAAGTAATGTCTATAAATGATAGGGGTGAATTAAATTGGAATTTAAGTTAGTATAACACAACAAGCAATCTATTTTGAAAAAAAGGCATAAATTTAATATATGGAGAGAACATTAAAATTAAAAAAATAAAATTAGTTTAGATTATGCAAAATAAAAATAGTAAAATGGGAGCAACCATTATTTTCTTAGAATATTTTAGTAGGTATAGAGGGATTTAAATTGGGAATTCAATTATATGGAATAAGAATCTAAGAGAAATTAAAAAGGGGCTACATTGTACTTTTGGCATAAAAATCTACCCCCAACACCAAGGAAAACGACGTGGTTTTGTTCTTTCTTCCTTTTTTCTTTTTCTTATGATCCAACCTTTCATAGTCTTCATCTTTCTTTCATTTTTCTAGCCACCATCACCTACATCTCTCAATTCCATTTCTATTGCCATTGCCATTGTTCTTTCTGCTAGTAGCCATTGGTCACAATATAAAAAATTGCTAATTTAGGACATCTAATTCTGTCACTAATTGCCCATTTTTCTTCGCAAATATGTTTTGGCAACTACGTGATGAACAATCACAAAAAGGTCAGTTGCTGAAATATTGATGATAGAATAATAAAGCAGTCGCTAATTTCACCATGGAAAATTCCATCATGAAAAAGGAAAATATTGTCGCTCAATGAATTTTGAAATTAGTCGCGACAAAATTTTACATGGCTAAATCTATCACTAATAATTTTTTTTTATTAATAGTGATAGTTTGTCATTAATAATTCTCATCTCTAAATGTTAGTGACGAGATGTTAGTCGCTAATTTTTCCGCTAAATATTTTTAAATTTCTAATTTATTACATATTAACTACACTTTGTTGTCGTAAATCCATCGTGAAATGATAGATTAATTTATTTTTTTTGTATTTATTAATTTTCATCCTGTATAATCAACAAATTATTTTATTATACATAAAACAATGTTAAAGCACACACATATATGTTCCAAAATAAAATATCCATTTCATATGGTCTATATTAAAATTAATTAAAATCGTACATAATTTTATCATCAAACAATATATCTCTTAAAACAATACATCAACATACTAATAATATTATCCAAAATGACACCACTAATAAAATTTAAATAAAGTAATAATCAAACATGTAGAGTCGCTGATGTCATTAAGAAGTAGAATCACCATGAGCAGATGGAGAATCATTATGTGGATGAACATCTTATGCAGCTGAAGCTGCAACATCATCATATCCAGGTCCATCAGTAGTAGTATTAGGCTGATCAACTGGTTGTTGAGTCCGCAAGTGAGGAAATAATGCTCGAATGGTTTCGATGAAAATTTCCCTGGCATCTTCCTAGGTCAACAATGTCCCACTAGGATATAATGCAGTGTTGGACTTGCGAGATCCAACATGAGGGCCATATGAACCCAATCCATATAATCTTCTCTTTTATTGCATTGTATAACCTCATAGAACAATTCGGTCTCATCCACAGATGATTCCCTTTATAATCGCTGATCTCGAAGTTGCTTATACCTTTCCTATAAAATGACAAAAATTAATAATAAGCATAAATAGGAAAATAACTCATAATTTGCAAACATGAATGTTTAAATAATTGTAAAGGCTAGAACTAATAAATTTAATATTACTTAATGCACTTTCCTACTACGTTCAACCACATAAGTCTTCTTATCATGATTTACTTTATGTGTGTAGGAAGGCCTCAAGAAGTGTAGGTATATGACCAATAAATAACTTGTATTGAGCTACCATAGATATATGACCAATTAATATGTTCCCTTATACAAAATCCGTAAACACAATCCATAACTATAACACGACATTATCTCAATTCAACACTAACGATAAAATACTCTATGTCATACTTTTGGAAACACATTTTCATAACAAAATTCAAAATAAATTCGTGCTCATTAACAATAACCAGCATCTAATAAACAAAATATTTAATGTTAAAGAAACTAAAAATAGTAATATACTTAGCAATCATGACATATGCTTAGTAATAAAAAATGAACCACCAGTGTACAATTTTGAAGCTTTGTCTTGACCAGATCCTCCACAATGGTAAAACTTTTTTTGCTTTGACACTTTAGTGTATGTAAGAAGACTAAAAATCTATTTCCATCTAATCCATATAATTTCTAAAAAGCTTATCGGCTTTTCTTTGTCTTTCTTTTGAGGGTAAACGAAATCCTTATAACAAATTGCAACCTTTTTCTCCTAACCTATCTTAATTAGATAATTCATTTCAAGATCCCAATAGTATTTTTTTCTGCATTTATATTACAAGTAGTGTGTAATTAAATATATTTATAGAGTAAATTAAATGTAACTTGAATGCAAAAATTATGAATGAAAATAACCATTAAAGTTGATTAAAAAAATATACATTTACCTTAAATTCTCCTCAGTATAACTTTTTGGTCTCTTTTGAGAGCTCTTTCCAACTCATTCAATTTAAATATGTTCGTTGATAAAAGCTGCTGTATATAAAATTAAAGCATTGTGATAAAGGTTCTAACCTGAAAAATGAATTATAGAAAAGCATTAGAGTTACACAATTATTTTAAACCTGTTCACAGTTTCATAGTTTGATATATAGGATGAATGTACTCAAATTCCATTTTCATTGATAGTGATGTACAACTTACTATTATTTTCATTACTTTCCCCACATGTCATAGATATAGTGATGTTGGCAGTGTGCGGAGATGGAGTTGATTCTACATGGCATCCAGAAGATGAAGAATCAATTGCAGGGGGAATTAGGTTAGAACTTGATAGGTTACATGATCCAATAGGAGGATCTATCATAGGAGGATATGGTGTAGTAGATGCTATAGGATCTTCAGGGATATCTGGCATATCTCCATGAGGTGGATTAGTTGAACCCACCCTAGATCGACCACCTCGATGTCCTTGCCTGGCATTTTGTCATCCTCTACCATGAGCCATACATACATAACATTGAATTCCACATATATGTTGTTTACATAACTTGTATTTTCATAGGGATAATATGTCTAACAAAAATATGATTGCCAAATGATCAAATTAGTAACAAAGTTTAACATTTATAACTTTAAAAATTAAAGCTGTATAGTCACTATCTGATGAATATCTAAATTCCTATTCATCATTGCAACAATATTTTTCAAATTCTAAACATGATTTTACATTATCTTTTGTTTTGCCATCACCATTTAAAACTGTGTTAATCATATTGTCAAACACATTTTTTTCAATATGTATGACATCAAGATTGTGATGAATCATGTTTGTTTTCCAGTAAGTCAAATCCCAAAAGATGCTTCGCTTCCTCCAACTACAAGATTGACATATGATCCCTTTAATCTCATCTGCATCAAGTTTTATTCACTTTGAGTAAACCCCACCGATCAATTTCTTATAGAATTTCTTTCCTAGTTTTAATTGGTGGTGGTGTCCTTGTTTCAACATGCCCAATTTTAAAGTTCTATCAATTTCTTCTAAATGGATGATCGGGAGGAAGAAATTTCATATAATTGTTAAACCATGTTTGTTTGCCACCACTGTCTAGTTTAAATGATTATGTTTCATCCATGTACTAAGGGCATCCATTGAATCTTTTTCCCATTCATCACCATTAGGCAAAATAGAATGCAGATTTTTTCATGTAAAAATACTCATAACCATATTTTTTGCTCTATACATGTGATTATCAGGTCTTAAACCATACCAAATTATACCACAATAGTGCTCTAACATCAAATCATGCGTACAATGCAATAAAAACATATCAAACCATGAATTTTTAATGTTAAGGGAAAAACTTAAAGTTACAACAATGGATGAACTTTAATCCTAATCATGCATTTACATGTTCTATGATCCAAATTTATATTTCAATGAATTCATGCATGCTAATAATAGAAACACATTATTCAATCATGTTTATTTGCAACAAATAATCACAAAATCATGCATGATAATTTTAGAGAGAGAAAGCAAATAGAGGTAGAGAGAGCCTATAAAATTAGATTCAGGAGATATTCTGACTCTAAAATCATTATAGTTAAGAGCTCCACTCTGATTTGATTCTTTATTTTCATAAAAATCAATGAAATTTATATGTATTTGTGTGTTTGGATCAAAGAAATTGTTGTAACAATTTAATTTTAGATAGAGAAATAATTCACTTTTCCTCTTCCCTAAAATTTTTTCTCTATAAAAAATAATTCCTCCCCCTTAAACCCTAAGATTTTAGGTTTTATACTTAGGTTAGAGTTGAATTCTAAATCTAACTTCCCAAATCTGGAGAAAAATTGCCCTTAAATCTAAATTAAATCCTTTTTCAACCTTTATCTCCTTTTTTGAATTCCAGAAACATGAGAATTCTTGAAAATGAGCCATAGACGAATCTAATTTAGGAAAAAATTCAAAAATCCATAAAACACCCCTAATCTAGCCTGTACTGGAGAGAGAAAGCCATAGACAGGCACCCTTCAAATGATAGACAGGTGTTGATACCACTGAATGCCCAAATCAAGTTTTTTATGCTTTTTTTTTTGTTAAAACACTTGAAAATACTTGGAAATCATAAAAATATTTAAGAACATGTGAGAAATTCATAATTGGAGCTTTGGGATTCGAACCTATTATCAGTAATATACTATTTCCTTATCATTAGGTAACCATGATCTAGGTTACATTGGGTCACAATGTCTACACTTGGTAAATACCATATTTGGCTTGGACACTACCTGCACTGACACTGCTACTATCATTTTCGATAGTCCTTTATTACTTCAGGTAACAGTCCTTATTTGGAAAGGTAGTATGCCTTTCATAGGTAAACTCATTCTTTATAGGATTTTCACACAACCTTATGCCTTACTTTTGCTTGAAATAAAGCCAACCCATTCCAATAGCTTTTATTTTATCATCATTTTTTCATTTTTAAATTTTATTTATTCATTTTCATTTTTTCCATTTCCTAGACATAGCTATAAGAGAAGTTAAAATTGCTAGAAAAAGCCCCTCCTAGGGTGGCCAACACATACTCCCTAAGGCACTATCTTCCTAGAAGATGATTGTATAACTTTGACTCTCCTCAAGAAGGCATTGTACATTTAGCAATAGTGGCTGATGACAATATAAACTTCTTGAGCATATGGCTGATACCTCATTATGTAACCTAGGATGGGCATTTTGGATATTTACCACTACATGGTTTGCACATTGCCACCTTTTTTATTGTTTCATTTTGCACCCAATAGCTTATGGAGCAACAAGACATTGTGTGAGACCCATTATCTTTTTAATTTTGCTTCTTGTTATCATCATCTCTAGGCCTAATAGTATGCAAAACGTGATATTTGAAGACTTACGAACTACGACTTCACTACTTTTAATGCATATAGGAGATGGGTTACTAGCTTTACAATTGACAATCGAGCATATTGGTTAGGAAAAAACCCCGACAAAAGTAGTAGAGGATGACTTATAGATCTTTTATATATAATGTAAAACTTATGCATTACTTTTTATATCGAATAAAATAACTCTGGGCATGTAAAATAAAATTTTCTTGTTTATATTAATCCACAAGTTTGCATTACATATGTGAGCATTTCAACATAATTTCACAACACATGATTGCTACTTAACACTAAATTCAAAAATACAAAACTCTCTTCAATCTTGTAATTGAACCTTAAAACATCTTTGCCCTGTTATCAATTAGCCCTTTTGGGTTTTCTTGATTGAATATTTTCATTTTGCCACTAATTTTTTCCAAATACAACTTTTTTCAATTTTCACCTTAGCGAGGTGCCTAATTTTAGCAAGGACACTATTTTTTTTAGTTTTTAACCTACAACGCTATGTTCGTTTCTTTTTCTTTACTTACTTTATTTTTTATTTTTTATGGGGTCTAGCTAAGGAACCTTTATATTAACAGTCTCCTTCAACTCATTGCCATCACTGTCACTCAGGATCATGGCTCCTTTTGATAACAACTTTTTTAATATGAATGGTCCTTCCCATATAGACCTAACTTCCCACTGACATCTGGGATGCCAGGTCCGATTTGCTTAAAGACTAGATCTTCTTTTTCAAAGGATTCTTCATGACTTTATTTTGGAGACAATCTCTTTTGATAAATCTGATTATGATATAAGGCTCTCAAGCTATCCCCATTTATGGCAGCTTGACTTTTAAAAATTATCAGCCTAGTCTTTGTAAGTTCTAACCATTTGAACTAGAATTCTTTTGACATTTTTGTTGGTTGCCTCGACCACTCAATTTGGTTGATTTCCATAAGTCATGAATTAATACTTTTTAAGTAGCCATTTGATTTCTCCATGGAAGTAGGATCCATTTTCTTATACTATATGATGCAAAAGCCTATATCTATATATTAGGTTCTTTTTGATGACCTTGGCCATCTCTTTTACACCTAGGTTCCTAAATGACTCTGCTTCTATCTATTTTGAGAAATAATCAATAGCCACCATAATAAATTTGTGCTTGTTTGATGCCGATGGGTGAATCATACCGATGATATCTATGCCCCAAGCAACGAATGGCACATGAGAGGTGAGATTACATGATTTTGACATTGTTATAAGTCTCAAATTAACATACTTCTAGCATAACTGACACTTCTTTAAATATTTGAAGTAGTTTGCATCTATGGTGAGTTAGAAAAATCCTTGGTGCATAATTTTCTTTACCAAAGCCAGTCTATTCATGTGAGCACCACAAACCCTAACATATACTTCCTTCAAGATGCTTTTGGATTTTTTCTCATCCAAGCATCTTAATTGTAAAACATTCGATTGCATCTTGTAGAGCACTCCTCCTATATTGATAAACTAAGTAGATAGCTTAAAAATCATATTTAGGTCATTTGCTATAGCCTATTCTAGAAACATTGACTTTTTGAGATAGTTTTGAAAATTAAAATACCAAGGCTTCCCATCATTTGGCTCAATATCCATCACCTATTTGGTGTCACAGTATGATTTATCAAAACTAAAAATAAGAATAGGCTTCATGCTTAGACCATATGGGTTATCCCACATTGATATCAAAGTTCCTAAAGTGTCTTCCAACTAATTTTCTTCCAAAGGCACATAACCAAAGGTACAAACCTCGAACTAACTAGTTAAAGCTTTTAAGCACTTCATATAAGGTAACAATTGCTCCTTTTTCATAGCCAATTCACCCCTTACTTGGTGGATCACAAATTGCCATAGATTTTTGCAGTCCTTATCCCTAAGGCAAATAAGGCTTTTAGCCTAAAGATATATGCTTTATAATTAGCTTCATTATTAATGGCTTTATATCTAAGCTTTTTGGCTAAAGGAAACTTTTCTCCCTCTAAAGTTTTAAGGATCACACTTGCTCTAATACTCTTACTATTTATAGCTCCATCGAAATACATTTGCCATTTCTATATTTTTACAGGTAAAAGATTCTCATCAGGGAACTCATATGTTATCTCTTCTCCCTCTAATGATTGATCTACTAGAAATTCCACCATAGCTCTCCCCTTGATGGTCTTCCTAGTGAATTAATTTTATATCAAATTCCTATAGAAGGATTAACCATTTGCCTATCTTTCCCAATAATTAAGGCACTTCCTATAGGTACCTGAAAGGATTTTGTTTGGCCACTACTTGCACTCGATATGAATAGAAGTCAAGCCTTAGTTTTTTAAAGGCCTAGATAACTACCAAACAAATCTTCTCCACCCCTACATATTTAGCTTCATGCAGCAAAAATTTCTTACAAAGGTAATACACCACATATTCAATCCCAAAATCATACTCTTCTACTATTATTGCTTCGATCGAGCTATCTTTTATAGCCAGATATAGGATCAAAGGTTTACCAGCTTATGGTGGCCTCAGTATTGGCGAGTGTAGAAGATATTTGTATAACTGTATCAATGGTTATTTGGTAATCATCATTTCAAACCATCGGTTGATCTTTTCAAAGCAGCTTGAAAATTGACTTATAGATTAAAGTCAGTTTGGCTATGAATTGATTGATATACTTAAGTCTACATAGAAACTCTCTAACCTCTATTTCTTTTTATGGCACGAGTATCTCCCAGATGGCCTTCAATTTATCAGGATCCACCTTTATTCCTCTTTGGCTTACCATGTGTCTCAGAAGCTTCCCTGACATTACTCCAAACAAACACATCTTCGGGGTTCAAATAGAGGTTGTACTTATCAATCCTTTGGAAGAATTTTTCCAAAGGCTTGAAGTGACCTTCCCAAGTTACTAATTTAATCAACATATCTCCATGTATAACTCCACTTCAGTGTGGATTAGATCAACTAAGATCTTTATAGCCATCCTTGGGTAAGTGGTGCCAACATTTTTTTATCCAAATTACATGACCCGATAAGCATATACGGCCCATTCAAAGATCAAAGTTATCTTGATTCCATTCATAATTAGGTTGAAGTTTTGATTATAACTAGCATATTCATCTATAAAGTTTTACATTGTGCCTATAACTGCACTATCCACCAAGACATCTATGTCAAGCAATAAGAAGTCATCCTTATGGTAGGCTTTCTTCAAATCCTTATAAGCCACATAAACCCTTACTCTCTTATCCTTCTTGGCCATGGACACTACATTTGCTAGCCACTTGAGGTTTTGGACCTCTACTAAGAATTTAGCTTCTATTTGTTTCTTCACTTTTTCTTTAACATTTTCTGTCCATTTTGGCCTAAGTCTCCTAAGTTTCTCCTTAACTAGCTTGTATCCAGAGTAAGTGGGAATGGCATGTTTGACTATGTCCAGATCAATTCCCGGTATGTCCTTATAAGTCTAGGTAAAGACTTTCTCATATTTTCTTAATATTCTTTGAAAATTTACCCTTTTTTAGGGGTAACATAAGATGCTATCAAGATATCTCTTGGATTTTCAAGAGTTTTGATATTCATTGGGGTGGTATTTGTTGAATTTATGTCAAATATGAATGCTTTATGATCATGATCATATGAAATAAAATCATGTAAAATGTCACATAAATAAGCAAAGATATTCATATTATTAATATAAGGGGACTATATACATCATTGTTAAAAAGTTCGGGTATAAAAAGTACATCTATAAAAGCATTCTCATATATATCTAACGAGTTAGATGCTATAGACAATTTG
>CM075810.1:31919904-31981526 GCA_037975025.1 Excoecaria agallocha | reverse complement strand
ATCTCTTTCCATCTTGGCATATTACTCTAGCCAGAGATTCTCTGAACAAGGCAATTGAATCATGCGAGATTACTTCCCTTATTAAATATGGGATGGTGAATCCTTTGTCAATCACTCAACTATCTTCAAGTAGGTCATGATATACCCAATCTCCTAACTATGTTCACTCCTAGTTGAAGTAATTAGTTATGGAGTCAAAATATACCACTTGCTACTTAAGATAACTTAGTGATCTCAAGTATAAGGATACTTGCACAACCGCTATAAAGAGATTCCTCACTGACATAGATTTAATATCCATGTGAGGATTCTTTTTATAGGTCTCCAATAAACTTGTTCTTCTAACAAGTATCTACATGTTAACTTTTATTATCTTCTATAATCACAGTTATGAGAACCACTGCTTGAACGATTCAAGAAGCATAACATGTGCTAGTCTATGCAAATTAACAATGTCCTATCTTGTTAATTCTATGACTAGGGATATTTAGATATTAACACATTTGTATGTAATAGACACCTCATATCATGAACACTTTTATGATTGCCTTTGCACTATGTTTATAATATCAAGGACTTCATTTATTAATTTAAGATTTACAAACTCATGTATTTAAACATAGCATTAATAAATGAATAATGCCTTTTATTAAGAATATAAATTCATACATATGAAATTCATCCCTTTTACATAGGCTCTAAGGCATACTCTCTAACAATCTCCTAATTGCACTAGCCAATCACTCATATGTCTCAGACCCATGCTATTTATATGGTGATCGTGCTTTATCTAGGAAAGTGCTTTAGTGAGGGAATCCGCCACATTATCATCTGTAGGGACCCTTTCTATTTTCACATGATTTCTAGGTACTATTTCCCTTATGAGATGGTAGCATCTGAGAACATGCTTGGATCGCTGATGAGACCGTGGTTCCTTTCCTTGCACAATGGCTCCATTATTGTCACAATATAAAGGAATGCGATCAACAATGCTAAGCACCACTCCTAGTTCAGATATGAACTTGTTGATCCATAATGCTTTTTTGGCTGCCTCCGAAGCAACAATGTACTCAGCTTCTATCGTGGAATCAACAGTTGTTTCTTATTTGGAGCTCTTCCAACTAACTGCTCCTCATCCCATTATGAATACATTACCAGACTATGATTTACAATCATCTTTATCAGATTGGAAGCTAGCATCTGTATACCCTTTTACTTCCAAACTGCCCTCTCTATATACCAAGAATATATCCTTAGTCCTTCTCAAGTACTTAAGGATATTCTAGATAGCTGCCCAGTGTTCCTCTCCAAAATTGGATTGGAATTTGCTTGTGACACTCAAAGCAAATGCTACATCTGAACGTGTACATAACATAGCATACACGATAGAACCAATTGTCGATGCATATGGTATAAATTTGTTTTCATGCTCTCTCTACCCTCTAGTGTCTGCAGACACATAGACTTAGAAAGGTGTTTTCCATGCACCATGGGTATAAACCCTTTCTTAGAGAGATCTATAGTGAACCTTTTCAATACCTTAATCTATATATGTACTTTGAAATTCATCCCTTTTACATGGGCTTTCGGGCATACTCTCTAACACCAACTATAATAACTTTAAATATGGTTAACCTGATCACTTATACGTAAAACTCTTTCTTAAAACATCATATTGAAATAATCTTTGTATACTTTATTAACACACTTATACTATAATTTGTTCACAAGACATAAATACATATGACTTACCATTCAATCTGAAGTTAGGGCTCTCTATATGTACTGCCTTTACTTTTATACCAATATGAGTGGGGAGTCTAGTCTGTGATACATATAGACCATCTTCAACACTTCTCATCTTATCTAGTATCTCCAAAATATATAAGCATTTCCAATATCAAAATCTATCGACATATGCAAATAATAATCAAAAGAGGAGAAAGCAAGTACAAAAAAAACACCTTCAACGACATCTATCCACAACAAAAACTATAGTTCTTCTAGTTCACATCAATATTAATAAATCCATAGATTTATTCCTTGCACTATATTCCTTTTTTTTCCTTCTGTAATGCATCAAAAACATTAAATTTTATGTTCTTATAAAAACTATGTCACTTTTATTGTTACTATTTCAAACTCTAAACAACAAAATAATTAGTATAACCACATCTAAACTAAACACCTCTTCTTTTTACTAGGTTTCACCACTACTATACTCTTATTTCTGTTCTTTTTTAGTATTGCCTACCCAACTCCTATATAATTATCCCATTATCATATTTGAATTGGGTAAACACACAAAAGCTTCCAAATAACTAATTTCTAAACTCTTATTGACTAGAAATGACTAAACATTTGCTTTAACACCACTAATTGTAATGCCCTTCTCTATAGCATATATATATCCTCTAAGATATTACATCCATGAACTATAATCAATTGATTTGATCTTTACTAATCAACATTATATAAAAAAAACCTATAAGAAATTTAAAAATCTCAAAATATAGACTTTACTGTTAATAGTTAAACTTACATATAAATCCTATCATCATTACAACATTTCATTCAATAAACATTTGTACTATAAAAAATTACCAGCACAATTTAAATGAACAACCATAATGAAAAATACACTTTTAGTCTCTCTATCTTATGTTGGCCATCCTGTTATATATACTATCCTTGTGAAAAAGTCCTATCTTGACAACGTATATGGATAAAAATCCATGCTAAGCTATAAAGACTAGTGGGAGACATAAAACATGCAGACGAGCTCTTTTGAATGTTGTCAAAACAATCACATGCACTTAAAGTAAGAATTAAAACATATAAGTTTATTACTATAAATAACAGTTGATAATTTTATGGCACTTTAGAACATTTTGCAATCACATTTAACGTTATTTTTCGTCACTTGTTATTTACTTTTTAACTACTTATTTATCTATATCATTATTTATTTATGGATTATAATTTAAAATAACACATGCATTTATTTATGAGCTTACTATTATTATATTCATTTTGCCATTTCTTTCATTCTTTGAATATAGTTCAAGATCATTTATATATAAAACACTAGATTATTTTTGGACTATAAATCATATCCATCATTATGATTAATGCAAGACCTCATCAATGCACATATTGCAATATATAATTGTTAATCTTGAGTATAGGATATACTATAAACTCATAAGATAACAATAATACATACATACATACAAAATCCGCATATTAATACTGCATAAGCTATGAGTTCCATATCTGAGTATATATATTGGCAATACACCATAATTCACATATCATTTATGATTATTTGGTATGCAATTATAAGATTAGATAGAATGTATATTTGTGATAACATTAATGTCAAATCATCAATAATAGTACATTTTCATATGTATGTAGATTAAGGTCTTAAGTATAAATAATATTATAGAATTTACACCATGTTACATACTAGCAGTATTAAAATACCATAGCTATAATTTAAAGTGCAATTTCATCAAATATCAAGTTTTATCATGTATTATACATTTGTTCATATAAATATAAGATAATATGTAATCTATGTCATAAATTGTCATGTTTCTATTTATTTTAGTTTTTCATGATGTTTTTCTATATTCCAAATTAAAGGTGCATTATTTTATAGAATGGATAATGGGTTGTACAATAACAATAGTACTTGAAGGTATTAATCTTTAGATAAAAATGGGCCAAACGATATGCTATTGAGACCCAAATGAGGTTGAATTGCACTATATTTCATGACCAAAAAAGGGTTGAGTTGCATTATACTTTGTGACCCAAATGGCATCAAACTGTACTTTAGCTTTAAGACACAAATGAGGTTAAACTATACTTTAGATAGGTCAAGTGGACCCAAACGGGGTCAGCTACAACTCAAATGATAATGTTTATAATCCAAACAAGGTCAAAACTATACTATCATTACTGCAGGTTACCCTTATAGGCATGCTATCTATCCACATCCTAGACACAATATAGGTAGTTAAATCTGTTTACTTTATCTTTTTGTACTTTACTTTTTTCTCAATATATTTATATAGATATTCATGTATATATACTTATGTTTAATTGTAAGCAAAATATATCATGTACATTTTCACGTATAACTTTCTGTAAGTGTAATATTATGTTATATATATGTGAGTTTTACATTTTGTACTTGAAATCAGTTCAAAACATCAAACTCATTCCATATCCTAATAATCTCATTATATATTTTTTAACATACATGATTAACATTTAATAATAAGGTATGGTAGTTAATTCATGAAATCAATACTAATCATGAATATTCATAAGTGTAAAATCATTTAAGTATATAATTACTATCTCATTATAACATCTTAATCAAGTTAATACCTCTTAATCATGTTACTACGTGAAGATGTAAGCATTTAAGAATACGTATACTATTTTATGTAGACAATCAAAGTCATTTACACATGTTTATTATTAGTTTCATGATACACTATTAATTTAGCATCCTAGTTTAAATTTATAGAGCATAGCATAGCTAATTCACCACAATTTATAGTGACCAACTTACATTAATTTAGACATATTAAACAAAATTTTTAGAATTAGAGATCTTTTACAAACTTATTCATCTATGTTTCTAGTTTTTGGAAAATCAAAAATCATCTCATTATCACCTCTAAATCGGATGATAATTTTGAAACACTACAAACTATTCCTACTAACAAAGTAGTAGGTATATCCAAATACCAGCCAACATATGGCTAACTTAGAGATAGATATAAAATTAATGTTCTTCGTAAGAAATTTAGATATAAAATTCCATTTTTAGACCCAATTTGAATTATTTAATCTGCTGCTATACAACTCTATTTATAAACAAAACACTCCTAATAGGTCCAATAAACTCAAAGACAGATTTTATCAATAAGGAAAACTAATTTTCTCTCTAGTATGAAAATTCATGAAATAAAACAGGTAAAGAATTAGACTAACATTTACTCATGAGAGTTTTACTCCTATAAGTCTAGTTTATCAAAAAAAAATTCCCATAAAATTTTGATCTTTCTACCATAAGCTATATCCAAAATACTACAACCTATTCATTGACACTAGAAGTATTTACCATTACCAAAACCAACATTTGTTACAACTTATAAAATTTGTGGAAGAAAATGAGTATAAAATTAATCCAATATTCTATCACGAAATTTATACTCTTATACGTGTAGTTTATCTAAAATTTTTCCTCATAGAAATTAGACTTCTCTACCATGAATTGTATATATAATATTGGAACCTACTTTCGACAACTAGACAGCAACTCACTTCAAACTTCAATTAAAAATTAAGTGTACTTAGAGATAGAATCAACCTCTGGTTTTTTCTAAAAAATTACAGTCTATGACTTAATTTTAATTACCAACTAGAATTACCCAAATTAGAGTTATATAACTTGAGATATGCTTAAAATACATAAACAAAGTCCTAGTGAACCACGATAAATTTTTACTTCTCAAGTTTTCATCAAACAAACACATACAAGGTACAAATCTTGCAGATCTCATCTTTATAACTTTATTACTAAATCAATAAACATCCATTATAGATTTTGATTCACATTTCCATTAATAATAATCATATGCAAAATTGAGAGAATTCCCTAGAATTCCATAACCTTTCATGCAACACCAAATCTTACATAAATCCTCTTTTTACTCTACTTCTTCTTCTTCATTTGCTTACTTTGCTTATCTCTTTAAAGAAACCTTAAGAAAATCCTCACATGGTGACTTTTATTACCTCAAGAGTGAATCAAAGAGTGAATAGGCTAAATTCTTCAAGAGAGAGAAGAGAAAGATTGCTAAATTTTAAGAGAGATAAATGAAGAAAAAGTGAAGAATTGAAATTCTTTGTGCGAAAATGTTCTCTTCTTATCTTCGTGCCTTTTCCATCCCCCTCTATACTAAGAACCCATAAGATTTTTCTCTCTACTTCATGCAGATTCTTTTAATTAAATAAGATAGTAAAATTTCATTAAACTCTCTCATCGTTTTGCATGTTAAAAATCTATCTCCCTTTTGCTTCTTTCTTTCAATTTTAACCCCATTCTTATTTTTTTTTGCCTTTAATTACACCCTAACATCCTTTCTCTTATTGTAATTGACACACTAAATTACATTTATATCTCAATTGACTAGTTAACTATATTTTTATTCTATTTATACACTTGGGAAAATAACTACTTTACCCACTGTCACTTAAAACAATATCGATCAATGTCTTAACTTTTAATACTTCAATTAATTAAGCTTAATTAGATCTTAATGTCATATTAATTCCCATAAAGGCTTCTAGGGCCAATGTTTGGTCTTTAGAGGACGTATTGCCTATAGGTTGGTACTCCCTTCAGAGCTATCCAAATTGCATGATGTCATCATATCTCAATTCTTACAAGTCATCAATTAAATGAGCCTCACATATTGCCCCTTCAAAAGATTAAGGTTCGATATGATTTTTCCTATGTTGAAAAACTAAAGGAAGTCTTGGCTAAGGAAGTAAGATAATTACAAAATAAATAGATTCCTTAGTCAAAGTATAATGGCAACATCATGGGATGGAATAAGCAACTTAGGAACATGAGTCAATTATGAGAGCATAATATGCCCAGCTATTTAAGATAGGTATGAATTTAAAGATAAAATTCATTTAAGGGGGAGAGCAATGTGATGCCCAAACATATGCCTTAGGAGAATATGCACATGTTTAACTAGTAATAGAGTTGATACATGCAAGGTTAGTATATAAATGACAAGGTGGGACCTAAATAGAATTACTTCAAAAGATAAAGGTATTATTGTAATTTAACTTTAAGGTATGCATATGCATGATTAAAGGGAGGCATGATGTAAGGATTAAATTGAAAAGGAAGAAATGTTTTGGGTGGAAACGATAAATTAAAATTAATGAAGAGCAAGATGTAATTCACCTATGAACCATAAATGGGCCTATAGGAAGAAGCCACCTAACTCTCTCTATAAAACTCATGGAAATGAACGAAAAATCATAAATAAAATGGGAGAGATGGCCGGCCACTTCAAGGGAAAAAATACAAACACTTTTCCCAAAAAACCAATCATTCTCACAACTAAACAACATAAACATCATGCTAAAAATTTAGTAAGGAGAGATAATTTAGGGTTTAGCTATTTTTAAGGTAATAATTCTCTTTTTCTCTTTATCTCTTGCTCTCTATATGAGAGACTAAAATTGATGGAATAAATACATGTTTATACATATCAATTTTTCATGTAGAAGAAGAAGCAAATAATTAGCAATAGGGGTGTACACGATACGGTACAATTCAGGGATTTACAAATCTCCGTATTGTCTTAAAATTTTGGGAATTTTAACAATTAAGTATTGTAACTGTCTTGAAAATTCAGAACAATTCAGTACGGTTCTTTGGTTCTTTCAATATAAAACAATATAATACAATACAATATAGTATTTCGAATAATTCAATATTTTTAAAATTTTGCATGCACATTAAATCACATTATTTAAAATGCAAAAATTTAACAACCAGTATAGATTTCATAGTAGTAAAATCATTTTAATGATTTCAAGTATAAACTACCAGTATAGATATAATATAGAGTGAGTGTTACTAATGGACTTTATATGCATTTTTTATCTTTTGACATGAATTATATGGTGCACAAATATATTGCATGTTATATCATCCCGTTAAAAAAGCAAATTGAAAAAAGGAATTAATTTCTATATATTAGAAAATAAGTACCTGTTGGTCAGAAGTTTTTTCTCTCTTTATGCAGTTACCATTCAATAACTAATCAAAAGAAATAAAATTACAAAAAGTTAGAACATTAGATAATGCCTTTGTTAAATTAATGGTCAACAATTTGAAATTCAAACTGAGGCAGCCTTTAATCATCCATAAAGCCGAAACCATTGTTCTTTTCTTTTAGCACATTATTTTTAGGTCCTAAAAAGAAAAAAAAATTAGAGTAAACTCCTACGAATATAAAATTATTGCTTTTAATTTCTTAATTAATTTTCAAATTAAATTTGCTCAAAACCCTTTAAAAGATGTATCAATTGATCCAATAAAGCAAGCATAACTGATTAGGATACTCAGCAAATATACAATTCCTTTCCCCATGAACCTACCAAATAAAATTTTTACAATCATTAATCAATTAATGCTCAAACAAAATTCCTAAATATTCTTATGCACATGCAATACATTTCCACATTCCTAATTATAAATATAAAAGAAATAAATCTTTTATTTCTACATTGGAAATTGAAATATATAATTTAAAATTTTTCACCAATATATTTGATCTTGCCATGAATTTACAATATGCATATTAATGAGAATAAGAAAAATCACCTTTGAGTTTTTTTATGCAGTTAATTTTCCTTCGCACCGGGTTGTCGCAAACCACAGTGTCCAAAATCAAACAACTCCAATGAGTAATCCACAATAGAGAATGATAGAATGAACCAAAAATTGGGAGAGAACAAGAGGCTGGCCGAAAATCTCTTGAGCTAGCAAAGGAAAGTGGCGGCTAGGGTTTTTGGAAGAGTGAAAAACTATTTCTCTTAATTGTTAACTTAACCCTAATTTCCACATCACTTGGATTTTTATAGTTAGGTTAAAAATCTAGCTTCATAATGGGATTGGGCACTTTAAAATTTCTGGAGAATTATTAATTGGGCTTATGGAATTATTTATAATTATTTGGGCTCAATTAAATCCAATTTAAGCCCTTTCACAAAAGACTATGCACAAAACCCACAAACTAGGCCCTTTGTACATATACTTGGATTTAATTACCCAAATGAATTCCAAATCCAACCAAATTAAATATGTAGGCTCTACAACACTTATGTAACATATCTAATTTAATTTTGTCTAAGAAATAGGCCTCTAAGGCTTTCTGTTTGAAGTTGGCGTGTAGCCCTTCTGTTGGAGGGCTTCTGTGCTAACTTCATTTCTCTGGCCCTTTATAATTCCTCCAATGGACCTATTAAATATTATATCAACCTTATAACACTTATAGTTCAATAATAATCAATTATAAAATACGTTATTTCAATTAGGTCCAATTTTATACAATATTTCTCAAAAGTTTCGTGAATAATTTTAGTTGATCATAATTAATTAAACTCTTTAATTAATTATTATTTTATTCACTTCTCTATCCCCATAATAATATCAAATATTATTATCAATGTCATTTTATTATTTTATCCTTTTTCTCTACATATGTGTGACCTATTGGGTTCCTGTCCATATTGGCAGTATAATGCGTAATTGTGAGTTCTATTCAAAACTCACATGATTTAAACTCCTTTAAACCATTTTATCAATCCCTATCGATATTCTTGATACATCATTATACAATTCATGATTGGCCTCTAGCTAGGCATCATAACTACCCAAATTCAAAAAAGTCAAGTGGTTTGACTATACCCTTCCATAGAAACAGTTACTGTGCAATTACTCCTTTCACCACTCTTATCCCAATTACATTCTGAGTATGGATTTCTATCAACTCATATAAATCTAATTATGTTTTTTCTATTAATTTAACCATTGTTCCCAAAATGCCCTCCATGGATCTCTATCCATCTTGGCATATTACTCTAGCCAGAGATTCTCTAAACAAGGCAAATATAGAATCATACGAGATAACTTCCCTTACTAAATTTGGGATGGTGAATCCTTTGTCAATCACTCAAATATCTTCAAGTAGGTCATGATATATCCAATCTCCTAACTATGGGAAAGTGCTTTAGTGAGGGAATCCGCCACATTATCATCTGTAGGAACCCTTTCTATTTTCACATCATTTCTAGCAACTATTTCCCTTATGAGATGGTAGCATCTGAGAACATACTTGGATTGCTGATGAGACCATGGTTCCTTTGTTTGTGCAATGGCTCTATTATTGTCACAATATAAAGGAATCGGATCAACAGTGCTAGGCACCACTCCTAGTTCAGTTATGAACTTTTTAATCCAAACTATTTCTTTGGCTGCTTCTGAAACAACAATGTACTCAGCTTCTGTTGTGGAATCAGCAATTGTTTTTTGTTTGGAACTCTTCCAACTAACTGCTCCTCCTCCCATTATGAACATATAACCAGACTGTGATTTACAATTATCATTGTCAGATTGGAAGTTGGCATCTGTATACCAATTTACTTCTAAACAACCCTCTCCATATACCAAGAATATATCCTTAGACCTTCTCAAGTACTTAAGGATATTCTTGACGACTGCCCAATATTCCTCTCCAAAATTGGATTGGAATCTGCTTGTGACACTCAAAGCAAATGCTATATCTAGACATGTATATAACATAGCATACATGATAGAACCAATTGTTGATGCATATGGTATTCTATTCATGTTTTCTCTATCCTCTAGTGTCTGCAGACACATAGACTTAGAAAGGTGTTTCCCATACACCATAGGTATAAACCCTTTCTTAAAGAGATCCATATTGAACCTCTTCAATACTTTATCTATATATGTACTTTGAGAAAGACCTAGAAACCTATTAGATCTATATCTATAGATCCTTATTCCTATAATATAAGATGCTTCTCCAAGGTCTTCCATAGATAATTGCTTGGATAACCATATTTTAACAAATTGGAGAAGAGAAATGTCATTTCCCATGATCAATATGTCATCCACATATAGAACTAGGAAAACAATTGCACTTCCACTTACCCTTTTATAAACACAAGGTTCATCTTCATTCTGTGAGAAACCAAACTCTTTGATTGTCTCATTAAATTGTATGTTCCAGCTCCTAGAGGCTTGCTTTAATCCATAAATGGATCTTTGAAGCTTGCATACCTTTTCGCCATTTCCTAATGTGAACCCTTCTGGTTGTGTCATATACACATCCTCAGTCAGATTTCCATTTAGGAAAGCTATCTTCACATCCATTTGCAAAATCTCATAATCATAATGAACTGCAATGGTTAAAAGTATTCTTACATACTTAAGCATCGCTCCAGGAGAAAAGGTTTCTTCATAGTCAAACCTTATTTTTGATGATAACCCCTTGTTACTAAGCGAGATTTATAGGTAGCTATATTACCTTCCATATCGGTCTTCTTTTTGAAGACCCATTTGCACCTTATGGGTTTTATCCCTTTAGGTGGTTGAGTCAAAGTCCATACTTTGTTCTCATACATGGAGTCCATTTCAGACTGCATAACCTTAAGCCATAAATCACGTTCTGAACTATTTAAAACTTCTTGATAGCTTGTAGGCTCATTGTCCTCTAGTACAGTTATGCCTCTATCCGATTCAATGTGAAATCTATATCTCACAGGGATAGAATGCATCCTAGTAAATCTTCTAGGATTTTTTGTATAATCAGGTTCAACTGCAATCTTATCATTATGAAATTCAGTTTCGGGTTCAATCGATTGATCTGCTTCTATTTATGGGTCTTGAACTTCACTAAGTTTAATTTTACTCCTACTATCCTCTCGTAGGAGAAATTCTCTTTCCAAGAAGACAACATGCCTTGAAACAAATACTTAGGCAAAAGGACTTAGGCAAGTATGCTCAGATCATCATTGATCGAACCATATCTAATAGTATTCGATTTCTCCTTTCAAATACACCATTATGTTGTGGTGTATATGGTGGAGTCCATTGAGAAAAAATTCCATTATCTCTAAGATAATCCTAAAACTCTTGGCTTAAGTATTCTCCACCTCGATCTAATCTAAGTGTTTTAATACTCTTGCCAAGTTGTTTCTCTACTTCATTTCTGAATTCTTTGAACTTTTCAAATGCTTCTGATTTATATTTCATTAGATAGATGTATCCAAATCTAAAATAATCATGTATGAAAGTAATGAAGTAAGATTAACCTCCTCTGGCATGTGTAGTCATTGGACCACATACATCTGAATGTATTAAGTCCAAAACCATTTTAGCTCATTCTCCTTTACCAATAAATGGAGCTTTTGTCATTTTTCCCAATAAAAAAGATTCACATATATCAAATGATTTATAATCAAATGATCCCAAATCACCTAACTTGTGTAATTTTGTCATGCGTTTCTCATTTATATAGCCTAAACGACAATGCCATAAATATGAGGTATTTTGATTATCATGTTTCATTCTCTTGGTATCCACATTATGCACTTGTTTAATTAAATCAAGAACAAATATACCATTCTTAATGATAGCTTTTGCATAAAACATATTGTTCTTAAAAATGTAACAACACTTGTCCTTTAAAGAAATGTCATAATCGTTCAATAAACAACTAAAAGAAATAATACTCTTGGATAAAGCTGAAACATAATAACAGTTATTTTATTCCAGTACTAATCCACTAGGAAGAGGCAAATAGTAAGCCCCCACAACTGTTGTAGAGATGTTTTGTCCAGTAGCTGACTGCAAACATATCTCTACCTTTTCAACTCTTTTAAAACTTCTAAGCCCCTGTAGATCATTACACAAGTGAGATCCACATCCGGTATATAATACCCAAGATTGTTTTGAAGCAATAAAATAAGTATTAATTTCAATCATATGAATACCTGAAGTAGAAGCATCAACTTGCTTCTTCTCCTTGAGAGAATCTAGATAGGCCTTGTAGTTACAGTTCCAATGACCATCCTTTCCATAATGGAATCAAGTTCCTTTGGGATTCTCTTTCTTGGCAACCTTTTTCTTGGAGATCCCAACATTCTTTGGCTGCTTCTTGGTTGCCTTTTTTTTCTTCTGCTTCTTGCCTTTATCAGAAGTGACAACCATGACACCTTTTCGATCCTTCTTAAAGATCCATTAGCTGTCTTGAGAATGTTGATTAACTCAGGAATGGTTACTTAGATCTTGTTCATGTTGAAGTTAAGCACAAAAGGTGCATAACTTGGAGCCAACGAGTACAAGATTAAATCTACGTATAGATCATTATCCATTACATAGCCAAGTCTACCCAAATGCTCAATATACCCATACATCCTTAATGCATGAGTAGCAGATGAAGTGCCTTCCACCATTTGCAGCTAAATAGAGCTCGAGCATTCTCATATTGTTCAGTTATAGCCTGAGAAGAATAAAGCTCCTCAAGATGCAAAATGATGCTTCTAGCATCCATCATCTCATGTTACTTCTGAAGCTCCGAGGACATAGCACCCAGCATCAGACATGCTGCCGCTTCACTATCCTCTATGTATTTTTGATAAGTGCCTTTGATCTCATTAATGGCATCTTCTGATGGAAGTGGTGGTGGATCTTTATCGAAGACATAATGGATCTTTTCAACTTTGAGAACAATTCTCACTTGGCTTATCCAATCAGAATAGTTGCTGCCAACCAGCTTGTTATCCATGATTGATCGTATGTTAATGTTTAATGTGCTCATGATGATGACCTAGATGTGAAAAAGAAAACTTATGAGAGTATGTTCATATATATGTATGCATTAATAAGGTCTTTAATTAATCCATTTACTCCTACTATTTTATTACGAATTAATAGCCCTCACTATATAATCCGAGAAAACCCGATGGTTTTCCTAGTAGGCCAATATCCAATCCTTGATATGTAAATTGACCTTGACTATGGTCAACAAGCCAAACTCCATACCCTTGAAAGGTAGGTATCTCTATACCAATTGTGCCTCTACACAACTATTGGATCATTAGGTTATCAACTCTTGATGCATGCATATCGTATAAGCATTACCTAATCTTGCCTCTAGAACCATTAGCCTTGATTGTGGTCAACAAGCTAATGGGCTAGCTAAGATGATCCATTTAATTAGATTTGAACATATTTGATATAATGTGAGCTTGACTGTGGTCAACAACCCACACTATAAAGAACTCTGGTTCTCTTCAAATTAATGGAAGGCTTATATACCTTAGTATTTGTTTGAGGGTTTTAGTTAATTAAGTCTCATCATACATGGTTGGCATACATAGGTATGCATCCTATATCTATCACATAAATATAAGCATACAAGTATAGTATAGTTATGGACTTTACTACATTGATTTCCCCGAGCTAAGAGGGAAATTAAAAGGTCACGCCTAGATAGTATGCATGATTCAAACAAGAAAAATAATTACATTATCTTCTAACTTGTTGGATCTCCATCTGGCCCATCTTACTCCTTGATAGTGGTCTTCATCTCTATTTCTAATTCTAATCTAAGTAATCTAATTACATATTACAATTTGAAAAGAAATACAAACCAAAACCAAGTGGTCGGGACATGAAAGTTCTCATTGGGCCAAAACATGCATAATGCTCCATCACATTGGGCCTTGTCCATAACTATCCATCATGCCAATCATACACCCTTATATGCATTTTTAATGCATAAATTAATGGATTACTAACTTTGTTTCAACTCTTGAAACATACTTTTGAGTTATTTTAATAATGTGATCAAATTAGGAAACTTTTTCCATTTTGGAAACTTTCATTTTAGGAAACCTTTTTGCATGCATGTGTTCTTGCCTTAATAATCAATCCAATTGATTATTAATTAATTATTAATTAATTATTTAATTAATTAATCATATTAAATAATTAAAAGAATCAATTTTGGGCTTCAGATAAAGGGTAGGCCGAAACCCACCAAATAAAACCCTAAATGTGTACACACACAAACTAGTTTTGTATCTATTGGACCATTTGGGCCTTTTAGAATGAGCCAAGCCTACTCCAACCCTTAAAACCCATTAATAAACTTAATTATTGTTTATAATATTTAATTTAAATCAGCTCCTTGGTCCCACCAAGTCATTCACTAATTTAAACCAAGTTCGTAAACATAATTAAGCCCATTAAGTGGTTTTATTGAATTAAAATCAATCAAATTAATTTAAGGCCCATTTTAATTAATAAAATTAATTAAAAACATTTTAATATATCAGATATATCAGATTTAGAAGATTAAAAATCGTTCTAAATAAGAACACACCAAGAACATATCTAGAACACACGAAAAACACCAATTTATCGAACTTTTTGACTAAACTAGTTTTCATGCAAAACTTATTCGATTTTAATTCCATTTGATCCTATGGCTTAATATCACATATTAAACACATAAATTATCATCTAAATGATCTTATAATGGATCTATAAAAAAATTAATTTAGAAAAAACCCTAAAATTAAAAGTTCTTCACCCAAAACATAAAATCCTTTTCTCAAAAGAATTGTTTTTGTTTCCATTATATATATTTGATCACACTTAAATCCAGAAATCAATATTTATCATTCATGAAAAATTAAATATGATATTTTAAAGTTCATGAAATAAATAACTCAAAAATAAAACTTATTCTGCAGAAAAATATAGAATTGCATATTCATGACAAAACCTGTCTTTAATACCATGTTGGAATTTTATCGGTTACATGCATCTCATAAATAAGATGAATTTAAAATTATTAACTAATATATCTAATATTTTCATGAATTTACAATATGCATATTAATGAGAATAATAAAAATCACTTTTGATTTTTGTTGTACAGTTGATTTTCCTTTGCACCGGGTTGTCGCAAACCACAGTGTCCAAAATTGAACACCTCCAATGAGTAATCCACACTAGAGAATGATAGAATGAACCAAAAATTGGGAGAGAACAAGGGGCTGGCCGAAAATCCCTTGAGCTAGCAAAGGGAAATGGCGGCTAGGGTTTTTGGAGGAGAGAAAAACTATTTCTCTTAATTGTTTACTTAACCTTAATTTCCATTTATAGTTAGGTTAAAAATCCAACTTCATAATGGGATTGGGCTCTTTAAAATTGCTGGAGAATTACTAATTAGGCTTCTAGAAATATTTATAATTATTTGGGCTCAATTAAATCAAATTTAAGCCCTTTCACAAAAGACTATGCACAAAACCCACAAACTAGGCCCTTTGTACATATACTTGGGTTTAATTACCCGAATGAATTTCAAATCCAACCAAATTAAATATGTAGCCTCCAAAACACTTATGTAATATATATAATTTAATTTGGTCCAAGAAATAGGCCTCTAAGGCCTTCTTTTTGGAGTTGTCGTGTGGCCCTTATTCTTGAGGGCTTCTGTGCCAACTTCATTTCTCTGGCCCTTTATAATTCCTCCAATGGACCTATTAATTATTATATCAACCCTATAACACTTATAGTTCAATAATAATCAATTATGAAATACGTTATTTCAATTAGGTCCAATTTTATAGAACATTTCTCAAAAGTTTCACGAATAATTTTACTTGATCATAATTAATTAAAATCTTTAATTAATTATTATCTTATTCACTTCTCTACCCCATAATAATATTAAATATTATTATCCTTGTCATTTTACCATTTTATCCTTTTTCCCTATATGTGTGTGACCTATTGGGTTCCTATCCATGTTGGCAGTATAATGTGTAATTTGAGTTCTATTCAAAACTCACATGATTTAAAATCCTTCATATAATTTTATTAATCCCTATTGATATTCTTGATACATCATTATACAAGTCATGATTGGCCTCTAACTAGGCATCATGACTATCCAAATGTCAGGAAAGTCAAGTGGTTTGACTATACCCTTCCATAGAAATAGTTACTGTGCAATTACTCTTTTCACTACTCTTATCCCTATTAGATTCAGAGTATGGATTTCTGTCAACTCATATAAATCTAATTATGTATATTCTATTAATTTAACCATTATTCCCAAAATGCCCTCCATGGATCTCTATCCATCTTGGCATATTACTCTGGCCAAAGATTTTCTGAATAAGGCAATTATAGAATCATGCGAGATAACTTTTCTTATTAAATCTTAGATGGTGAATCCTTTGTCAATCACTCAACTATATTCAAGTAGGTCATGATATACCCAATCTCTTAACTATGTTCACTCCTTGTTGGAAGTAATCAGTTATGGAGTCAAAATATACCACTTGCTACTTAAGATAACTTTGGTGATCTCAAGTCTAAGGATACTTGCACAACCACTATAAAGAGATTCCTCACTGACATAGATTTAATATCCATGTGAGGATTCTCTTTGTAGGTCTCCAATGTTCTTCTAACAAGCATACACATGTTAGCTTTGATTATATTCCATAATCACAGTTATAGGAACCACTGCTTGAACCATTCAAGAAGTATAACATGTGCTAGTCTGTCCGAATTAACAATGCTCTATCTTGTTAATTCTATAACTAGAGATATTTAGATATTAACACATTTGCATGCAATAGACAACTCACATCATGAGCACTTTATGATTGCCTTCGCACTGTGTTTATAATATATAGGACTTCATTTATTAATTTAAGGTTTACAAACTCATGTATTTAAACATAGCAGTAATAAATGAATGATGCCTTTTATTGAGAATATAAATTCATACATAAGAAAAACATCCCTATTACATGGGCTCTAGGGCATACTCTCTAACTATATATATATATATATATATATTACCCCTATAGTGCAGTATACAAACTTTACTGCTGTTGAATGGGATAAAAACCATGCGATCATCAAATAGTATAATCGGTGTGTGCATTCTTATTGTATCAGTTCCCATAAATAAATAGAATTTTACCTAAATATCAGTTGTTGGTGCAAGATAGTGTTGCAAAATCATTTCCTTTGATACAAAGCCAATACCACCATTCTATACTTCAAGAGGCTGAGGTAAAAAATATTGTTTCAATAAGTTATATTAATCAAATTTCTTTTGCTTGCATAGTACATCAACATATCTATTCTAAGTATGAGATAATACATTCATCAGGAAAGTAGTAATATTTATTTCTAAACAGAATGAAAAAGCAAATGCATTTGAAAAATTAAGTGTACAGAAGAGCCAATAGAAAATAGGCCGAATAGTGACAACCAGTGCATTTGTAAGCTTATGTTGACAAAAAATTATCAGATGAATCAGTTATTGCTTCCATTTCTTTCATATAATTCAGCACTAAGTTTTCATCTTTCTACTTAAGAAGATTTTAACAAGTTCAAATCAAAGGCAAGATGAAACTCTCTTTCAACACAATTTGACACAAGTGTATGCAGTTCAACAATGATGATCAACTATGATAATTCAATCTTTGATTTTGCAAGTAAAAAACATTAATTGTGATAGAGCTACATAATTAAAAAATAGAGGTTGAGATATAAGAGCTTTAATTTACCTTCAAAAGAATGTCCTCATAAGTAACATTGTCATAAGCAAGGTGAACCTTCGTCCTGTCATTTGGGTTTTCTAATATTACTTTGTCAACCTAGGTGGATACATTGAGAAACAGTATAAATTATGAATATCATAGTTTTATAAAAAGAAACAGTTCAAGAAAGATCCAAGATAAGGTCTTGAATACTTGAAAAGACAAAGTTAACCTATTAACAACATACTTGGAACATTGGAGTAATGCCTGAGCCTCTAACAATCATTCCAAATGCTCTAACCTGGCCAGGTTAGTATCCAAACCGCCCCTACACAAATAAAATTTAACACATAAGCAACAATGAGAGACCTTATCTTTTTCATAGTATAATATATACATAATCAAAAGTAGATTGTCAAGTTCACTCGCAAGAGCATGTACCTTAGGTCCCTTCACAGAAAGATAATCACCAATGCGCATCTTTCGAAAATGATGTCTATTTCTAAACTCACCGGACCATCGCCAGAGTTTCATCGGAGCTTTGCTAATGATGACCTACTGCCACTATGATTGAGATCTTAACCTTAGGGTCCTAATACCGTTGTTCATACGCTCAGATGCCTCATCATTTGGCTAGAATTTTTGCCAAAAGTTTTCAATATACCTAACTCCGATCTCCTTGCTGCTGGCAAGAGAGGATGATCAAGGGGTGTGAAAAGGAACGTCGGGTTGTCAGGGGTCCATTGGTGGTACCCTTGATGTCTCTGGATACTAGAGATGGCTGGAATCCCAAAAAAGAGCCACCGGTTGGATGAAACCCAAAAATAAAGACAAAAAAATCCCCGCAAAGAAACCAATCCGGCAGCTAAGGAAGGGTGGCGATTTGTCAGGAGTGACGAGGGAAGAGGCAACTCGGCACCGATCATTGGCGATGGTGAGGCATCCTTCTCTGGTCACCACCATTCCCCTTTCCCAATAGGTGAGGGAGAAAGGCAAAAGAAAAATGAGATAGGTTTTTGTTTTATATATATATATATATATATATATATATATATATATATATATATATATATATATACCATTAGAAAAAAAAATTCCCTCTTAATTTTCCCTCTTAAATTTGATTAAATTTTTTGCTCCCTCCAAAATTTAAAAATAAAAAAATCCCTCTTAAAAATTTTTAATTTCGATTTTTATTTTTAAATTCAGGTTTTTACCATTTAAAAATAATTTATATTTACCATTATTTATAAAAATGAGAGTAAATATAAAATATTTTTTAAATAACTATTAAATTAATATTATTAATTAAATAGTTTATAAAAAGAATAAATCTTTGTCTTTGTTTATATATATTTCTTAATATTTAAATTGTTTATCAAATATTTTAAATTGGTACTCTAATCATTATATTGGCACAGTTGAATTATTAATATAATTATATATTCATATAATTAAATTAATTGATAAAATTTTATTGATATAATAATTTTATATAATTATATTATTAATCTTAATATTTAATTACTTATATAAATATTGTGCCAAAATAAATAAATATTAGTTGATACTAAAAGAAAATAAAATTAGTTGCTAAGTTGATTATATACATATATAATTATATTAATTGCAAAAATTTTGTTAATAAAATAATTATATACAATTATATTATGAATTTAAATACCCAATTGTTCATAAATGTATTGTGCAAAAATAGATAAATGTTATTTGTGTGATACTGAAAAAAATAAAATTAATTGCTCACATGATTATATATTCATATAATTAAATTAATTGATAAAATTTTATTATATATAATAACTGAATACAATTACATTATTAATTTAAATACTTAATTACTTATATAGGTATTGAACAAAAATAGATGAATGTTAGTTGAGTAATGATGAAGGGAAATGAAATTAATAGCTAATGTGATTATATACTCATATAATTATGTTAATTGGTAAGTTGATTATATACATATATAATTACACTAATTGGTAAAAAATCTCATTAATATAATAATTATATATATTTATATTATTAATTTGCATACTAAATTACTCATATAGATATTACGCAAAAATAGATTAATACTAGTTGAGTGATACTAAAAGAAAATAAAATTAATTGTTAAGATGATTATATACATATATAAGTACTCATTAATATAATAATTGTATATAATTGTATTGTTAATTTAAATACTTAATTACTCATCTAGGTATTGTGCAAAAATAAATGAATATTAGTTAAGTGATATTGAGAGTATATATACTCATATAAGTACATTCAATCATTCATGATATAAAAGTAAATAAAATTAATTGATAAAATATTTACATATTTATATAATCATATAATTATATTAATAGATAAAATTTATTATATATAATAACTATATGTAATCATATTATTGATTTACAAATCCATTACTAATATATATATATATATATATATATATATATATATATATATATATATATATATATATATATATATATATATTAAATGAAAATATATACATACTAGTTGAATGATACTAAAAATAAATAAAATTAATTGATAAAATAATTATACACTCATATATAAATACATTAATTGGTAATATTTCATTATATATAATAAATATATTTAATTACATTACGAATTTAAATATTCATATAGGTATTGCTCTAAAATAAATGAGTATTAGTTAAATGATACTCAAAGTAAGTGGAATTAATTGATATAGTATTTATGTGATAAATTGTTTAACTTACATATCTATATAGATATTTAATAAATATTATTTATAAAGAAAATAAAATAGTTATTGAATGATATTAAAGATATATTAAATTAAATTAAATACAAATTATTTTAATTATGTATTCATATTCATATATATATATATATATATATATAATTATTATTATAATAATTAAATTTCTATTTTCAATAATTAAAATATTTAGTTTAACTTTTTAACTAATTATTATCTTAGTTTTATGTATTAAAATATATAATGTAAATAATTATGAGATTAAATTTATGCAGTAAATAATTTTATACAAATTAGTAAAATTTCATTAATATAATAATTGTATATAATTGTATTGTTAATTTAAATACTCAATTACTCATATAGATATTGTGAAAAAATTAATTAATGTTAGTTAAGTGATACTAAAAGTATATGTACTCATATAAGTACATTTAATCATTCATGATATAAAGATAAATAAAGTTAATTGATAAGATAATTATATGCTCAAATAATTATATTAATTGATAAAATTTTTATATACAATAACTATATATAATCATATTATTGATTTACAACTTCATTATTACTATAGGTATTATACGAAAATATATACATACTAGTTGAATGACACTAAAAATAAATGAAATTAATTGGTAAAATAATTATGCACTTATATAATACAATAATTGGTAATATTTCATTATATATAATAAATATATTTAATTATATTATTAATTTAGATATTCATAAAGGTATTGTCCTAAAAATATATGAGTATTAGTTAATTGATACTCATAGTAAATGAAATTAATTGATAAAGTACTTATATGATAAATTAATTAACTTAAATATTTATATAAAAATTTATAAAGAAAATAAAATAGTAGTTGAGTGATATTAAAGATAGATTAAATTAAACATAAATTATTTTAGTTATATATTCATATTCATATTCATATATAGAATGATTATTATAATAATTAAATTTATTTTCTTAATAATTAAAATATTTAGTTTAATTTATCAACTAATTATTATCTTAATTTTGTGTATTAAAATATATAACTTAAATAATTATGAAATTAAATTTATGTAGTACATATAGAATAAAAATTATAAGTAATATTTATAAATAAATTACTAGTATTATATATAATAATTAATAAATATCGGTTCATTCGGTATAAGACAATTCAGTATAGTTCAATATGGTTCTCGATCTGGTTCTCGGTTAAATATCCAGATCCATTCCAAATAAAGTCAACGGTACAATTCGGTTCGGTTCTAGTAAAAAAGTCAACGGTACAGTTCGGTTCTAAATATTTTTCTACGATTCTTCGGTTCAATACAGGAAGATCCAGACCCGTGTACACCCCTAATTAGCAAGAAAATTAAATTGAGATGAGTCAAATGAGCATTTTCGTTTGTACAAAAAGGTACTTGAGCTCTTAATTTTTTACATGTGTTTGCCAATGTAAAAATTTGTTTGAAATGCTATATTAGATATTTAAATGATATAAAAATATGATGGTGATGCTTGTTTGTATATAGGAGATGAAATATGGGAAGTATTGTTGAAATAGGAAAATCCTGCCATAAGGTTCACTTGACTAAGCATAACTCTTTTGCTTATAAGTTGAGCTATAGAGTTTCAAATTTAGTAATTCTAAAGTGAGAGTAAACTAGAATTATATACCTAAATTTTTTGTGAAGAAGCCAAAGACTAATTTTTCTCTTAAAATGTGCTAAATCTAGCTTAAAACTCTAACCATGTATATTACCATGTCACTAAGAGCAATCAGAACTTTTTTATTAATATATGAATATTTAGAAGCTCAAATTGAGTGATTTTTAATAATTTGGAAACTATAGAAATATTTTAACAACTTCATTGTAGGCCACTTTGATAAAAAAAAATGTTGTTTACTATGCAAAAAAACCTTACAATATAAGACAAATTGGCTACCAGTTGAGAAACAAATGCCTAAAATCAACCCGACTAGGATCACTACCCAATCCAATCTAGTCATGAGCTTCTATACTAGGCAAAAGAAAAGCACCCTGATGGGACAGACCATATCCTCATCAGGTCACTCCTTAATTTAGCCTAAACTTGAGTTTCACATCCCAAAACGCTATGGAAACTCACCTGAATTTTCTTGAGCATATTTATAGCACTTTAAACATAAAAATAAAGGTAATATATGGCTTGAAATGTATGCAGAGCATAATGTAATGTTGAAATAAATTTATAAAATAAACATTAACACAAGGGAACATAAGCATATGAGTTAACTTTTACTACTATTAAGCCCACATATCAACTTTATGCATGTAAGCCATTATGACTGGTTTATAAGAATACAAATGATGGCATAAACATATATGCTTAAAGATGCATATGTAAATAAATGTACATATGAATATATATGATTAAAAAATTTTCAATTAAGTGATGCATACATATATGAATGTTTACATTCTTAAGAATATACATTGATAAACAAATTAAGCTACACTGTTGGGATTATTTATGGATACTTGTACTGTTAGTGTAAGCCCTAGCCCCAATACATTGTAACGAAACACTTGAAATTAATAAAATGAGGCATTTGTTTTATCCTTTGTATTCCTGTGCATATCAATTGATAAAACTATCCAAGAGTGTTGTTTCAGTTTAAGTTATCATGTGTGAGGCACATGGATTGTAAGACCTTGAAACAAATGAAACATCATTCTAAATATCCCTAGTCAGTCATTGTTATGGGAATAACAAATAAATTAAGACTAGTATGCTCTCTCTGATCTTATGAGTTCTGTCTTACGGATCATTAGGACAAGAGTGTCAATCAGAGATCATAGATACATGTTAAAGAACATGGTATCTGGATTCGATCCGCTCATGAGAACACTACATGGTACAAGTTATAAGTGTTTCTCATATGCAAGTTTTGTATCGGAGTTCTTAGACCTGAAATCTCTATGAAACTCTTTATGAATTACTGTGTACTTTGACATACACCTAACGTGCTCGTAACAGAGTGACAAGTACGGGTATGATTGGGTATGCACTGATTCATGTTAGAGAGCATGAGAGAAGTGAAGGGATTACCCCTCACGATAAGAGAGAAAAATATCACCGGCCACTTGATCAGTGAACTGAGAAGTGTATGGCCATACCGAGATGAAATAATGAGTAATCATTATTTATTTGAGAATTCAGTGTCATTGGAATATCAAGAAATGAATTAATGTATATAAGGATGACTAGTTCCATGCCTTATATTAATTCTGATATTTATGGGTAAGGGACTATGCAAAATTGCATTAGGTCACCAAATGCCATATGCATTTTCATTTAATTTGGAATGCTATAATATCTTGCTAGAGAATATATATAGCCTTTGAATTAATTTATTAATTCATTGCCAACATTAAATGGACCTATAGGATCGCACACAAAGCATTGGGCTTAAAATGTTTAAATTAAGTATTAAGCATTAATTTGGGCTTTTAATTAAAGTCAAATTAATGTATGTAATGGGTTATAATATTGCTATTGGGCTTTGGTCCATGAGAGAGAAATTCAGCCCACAAGGTTTAATTTTAATTAATTAATTATGTTACATTAATTAAGTTAATTGAGTATTAAAGCCTAAAGGAATTTAAATTAAATCAAATCACTTAAATATATAATGAAGTGGCCGAAATTCCAAGATGGAATTCAAGGAATTTCGGCACATGCAATTAAGTTATATTAAGTGATTTTATTTAATTAAATGTCTTATGTTTTTATTTCAAATTTGAATTTAAATTCAAAGGAGTTTAATTCAAAATATATTACTTATCTTTAGGAAGTGATAGAGTTTGAATTAATCATCTTAGGATGGTTGAATTCAGATCAAAGACTTGCCAAAGGATAAGCATATATATTAAAAGAAATAAAACCCTAAACCTAATTTTTTGTGGCATGAATAGTAACTCGTGAATAGTAACTCGTGAATAGTGACTCTCTCTCTCTTAATTCTTTTGTTCAATTTTTCACAAGGAGAAAGGATTGTTCCTCATTCTCTTGTGTTATTGAGCAGTAATAGCAATCTAAAGAAGTACAAAATCAAGTTTTGTAGCTTCAAACTATAACCCTTACACAATACCGAAAAAGAGATCTAGCAATCTCGTTTTTAAGCCGACGGTGTAATTGTGTGTGTGAGAATAGAGGGAGTGGTGCAAAAGACTATTCCTTGGCATTGATGATCAAGATCTAAGGCGGACAAAGCCATCTTAGTTGCTGGTCATCATCGGAATAAAAGTTTTAAAAGGCATCAAAAGTTGTAAGTTCGATAACCCTAAAATTACATGTTTCGATTCTATCTTTGGATATGTATGGTATGTATGATAAAATTTTTGTTTTTCCGCTGTGCTATCATGATTATCATACCATGTCATATTCCATCATGTACATGCACAAATGTACATGGTAATGAATTGAACATAATGTAAAAGATGAATTAATGCCAACATTTACAACTTGGTTGCAGATTGATAGGCACGCCTATAGGATACAGTTACAGTTATTGCAATTTTGACCCCATTTGGGTGCCAATGTTTGATATATCTAGGTATCCACAAGATTAAATACCTATGAGTATTCATATGATTGATACCTTTAGGTATCTATAACACCTATTGTCCATACCTATAGAACCTCAACAGGTAATCATAAAAAATGATCAAGAGAAAAAGTATTTGCTAATCAACAATCTAATGTATGATTGAACTTGTATTACAAGATTGCCATAGCATTGTTTTTTCCTTTGATTGTTGAAATTGTCTTTGTAATTAATGTAAGTGTGTTATTATTATATCTTATTTATGCTTATGTGCTTATGATTGATTTTTGTGATTTATTGTTCAAATATTAATTGTTCCCCACTAAGCTTTATAGCTTAACATAGGTATTTATCCGTGTAGGTACATAAGCTAGGGCTTTTCCATAAGGACTTGACTTGCAGAAGGAAGGCCAGCACAAGAGTTAGGAAAAGTTGAAAGTATGAAGTTTGCATTTTTTCTTTTATCTTTTTACATGACATTTTGTATTAGTAAATGATGTAATGTAGTATTAGTAGGGCAAACTAAAATTTTGTAAAACTTAATAGTATATATATCAAATTAGTTAAATATTGGAATATGCATTCAAAATGTTAAATCTTGATATTAGAATTTATATAGGAGTTTATAACATGTAAACTAGGTATTCTCCTCAATAATGATGTACAGGACAGACAAAACAAGCTACGATTATCATCTACATGTTATGTATTGTAACAAGAGAAAGGCATCTAGAGTTAGCATTACACAATTAATGTGGGGAAGCATTAGGAGATAAACACCAGGCCAAGCCTAATACCATTTGGTATATCAAATGGTGACCTAATTGATCATCATGTACATGATCATCTACATCAATTGGCAGGGATCATGCTTGGGTAGCCTTAAATTTTTGCCACAAGAACTATACCCCAGTAGTGACCATAGACACTTCCCCTATGAATAATGAGCTATATTATGATGCTTGTTATTTACGTCCTTATATATTGGACTTAATTCAAATATTGATGTAGGTGCTAATCAAAGAATGCCATGCCCCGATGGGTTAATTCAATTTGTTTGAAATGTTTAAATACATAATAACAAAAAATGCATCTACTTATGCTCTAAATAAATAAAGGTTATGCTAACAACTTTTTATCGCACACTATATGCATTCATTGGGTTTCTTGTCAACCTATGAGCTAATCTCTACTACGGTGTATTTTTTTAATACCTTAGTCTTTAGGATTTACTTAAGGTGAGCAGGGTGTCAAACACTGGGAATCAAATTCAGGATATAAGTGTTATCTTATATTATTTAATTGGATAATAAGATGGATAGGCAATAATAACAAATGGAATTAGATAATTTAATTTCTTACTAATTAAACTAATTACACTAAATTACAAAATATAACTTATAGTCAAGAAATAAACATACTAGAATTACAAAGCATTAATTGATCTTACAATGGTGCAAATAGACATATAAGCATGCAATGAATGGAGAATAAAGCCCACTATACCTAGATACAATTCTCAATTTCAAAGAAGGTCATTCCAATCTAGAGTCTATGAGCACTCTTATGTCATCATGAAGATAGATGAAAACCATGAAGTTCTATGCCTATTCTTAAGCCACTTAAAGTGAAACCCTTATCTCCTAAGTGATTTCTAACTTCAAATAAGATTAATTACTTTTCCACCAAAATGTCCCAATTCTCATTGTGACCAAGTTGATTAACATATTATATACGGTGATCAAGCATACATGATAAATTAAGAACCTAATTAAACTTAATTCATTCATGCTTATACAAAATTTTATATATATATATATATATATATATATATATATATATATATATATAAAGATCAATTCTTGGAATTCTAACAACAAAAAGTTAACCTAAATACATATTGAGAAAACAAACATACAAGAGAAGAGACTCTTTAATACTCCTTTAGCAACCTCTTTTGATCTCTTCTCTTCCTTGGTGTATTTTTCTTTCTCATAATCTATATAATTGATATGTAATTTACAAAAGAAGTTTTCCTATCTTCCTCTCTATGTAACCATATGTAACTCTTTATTATCATTATGATTTTTTATGCCCAAAGATATCCCAAATGGTGCCTTTTCGGAGAAGATTGAAATTATGAAGGGTTGCAAATATTGGTCCCTGTCATGAGTCTGCACACCCTATGCCAAGTTAGACCAATTGGCACACCAAGGCCCTATAACAAGTCATAACATATGAAATGAGTCATCACAACCTCAACTATTTCACAACTCATAACAACATAGTATGAGTCGATATACTGAGTCCCTGTGATAAGTCAGCACACCTTGTCACGAGTTAGCAGATGCTTTTGAAATCTTTAAAGACCTTTTTCTTCCATTTTTCAATGGAAATCCCTTCAATTATGCTTCATTCCCCTCAATTAAGCATATTTAACCTACAAAACACGGAGTATATAAAATATGGCCTAAAACATAACAAAATACATAAAAACACCTAAGAAATAACAACAATATAACATTATATAACTATGCTAATTTGTTTGGCATCAAATTTCCCCACACTTAAACTTTGCTTGCCCTCAAGCAAAAATGCAAAAATCCAAGTAAGGAAACTAATAAAAAATCATTTGCCTTCTGAGTTAAGAAGAGATTTTATCTGAAAATCATCTTTAAATGTGAGAAATGTGCTTAACATAAAGTAGCAAAGTATCTAATTCCAAATGCTCATACAGGTTGCATAGCACAAATAATAAATTTAACTTATTATCTCAAATTATTAAAATCAAAATAAAGAACATAAAGGCAATAATATAACCAAACTATCCAACTAGAATGCACGATCATCAAATTTAAAGGTTTAAGAAGAACCATAGCCATTGAGACAAATGAAAGCTAACACATTATCTCACAATTCTCATGGCATTTTTAGACACTTAAAATTTTTGTTGTTGTAGGTGCATTTTATGCTCCATCCCACTTTATTTTTTTTATTAGAGCAATCTTATTGGGTGAATTTTATGCTCCATCCCATTAGATGATTTTGATTTTTCTTGTTCTTTCTTTTTTTTCTCTTTTTTTATGTCTCCATCCATTATTGAAGAGTGAGTAATGACTACCATGCCCATAGTTTCCCTAAAACCATAAATGCTCTTTAAAAACTAGATTTGAATCATGCCATCCTAGACATCAAGCATAGCTATAAAATTATCTAAACATTTAAATCTTTGAAAATAACAATGAATGATAGTAAGAAAAAACTTAAGCCCTATGCTACAAGAAACTTAAGGTTCTACCAATTGAACATTAAAAACAAGCTATTGACATGCCATTAAATTGCACTTCATCATTATGCCAAAAGAAACATAAAGAAACTACTCAAAATAAAGGTAGGAAACAAATGTAAAAACATGTTTTTATTGTTCAATTGGTACTCCATCCAAATGAAAAAACTTCTCTTAGTCTTTTGAAGGAGAAGGGGATGGAGAGCCCACAATATAGCCTACTTGAGCTATAAAAGTATCTACTTTGTACTCCATCCACCTTTACCTTTTTATAAGGTTCCTATGTAATTTCTCCATGGAAGTTAATTGCCTTTGCATGGCTTGTTTGATTTCCAAAACTTGTTCCCACATACTATAAAAACCACTAGATACATTATCAGTTTCTCCACAGGAATCTCTATAAGTAGGCATACTATCTCCCTCATAATAATTAGCTAGAAGAATTGTTAACAGGTCTCTTTATGGGAAGGAACACCAAAATCCTATCCTTTCTCCTCTTCATCTCTTCTTCTTCCTTTTGCACTCTCGCTTAAGGTGGTGGTGGTGCTGGTGGTCTTTGTTCCAATAGTTTCCAATAAGAAGGATAAAACGAAGGGATGAACCTTATTGATCCATCAACCACTTCTCATTGAATTAAAGTTTGTTTAGTGAAATAAGTGCACTCAAGCAAATGAGTTTCTTCTGTTAAATCATAATCTAAAGCCTTAGCAATGATAGTCACTGCATGACTATAAGTGATAGGACTATGTTTCTTAGAGTGTATGCAAGAATTTGCTTAAAAATTCAATAAGTCCAACAAACTTGCTTATTCTTATGAATGCACCATATAAGAAATAACTTTTGGTAAGTGACTCTATTAAACTTAGATTTGTGAAAAGTCACAAAAGCAAGGACTGTATGCAAAAGCCAAAATTTCAAGTCCTTAATAAACATAGCCTTATCCTTTTTAGGCTAATATGGAGTTTTCAAATCAGTCAAAAAAATCCAAAAAGCATACACATCAAAATCTTTAGGAGGATCACACATACCATCCCTCCTAAATTTAACACTTTATGTATAAATGATTTAGTAAGCTTATGCATATTACCAAACATACAAAATTCCAATACTCTATAGTCATTTTTATTCACCTTTAAAGTAGTATAAAAATTTAACACCAATTTAACATAAGTAGGCTTATGCATAGAAAGAAATATAGTAAAACCATAAGAACTCAAAATATCAATTAAATTTTCAAGCATAACTAGATCTCTCAAGAGGCTAGTAGAAAGATACTTACAAGCTATAAGTCCTCTAGTCCTAATAGAGATAAACTAAGCACCTTCCTTATGAGAAGAAATAAAAAATGGTGCCTTATACATTGAAGTGAGATCTTCATCTTAAGAAGCATCCTCTTGAGGCCTTGAAGTTATAGATCTTCAAGTCCTTGGAATTTTGAACAATAAAAAAGATAGACTTAAAAAGAAAATTATAAAGAACTTGATGAAGAACATGTGAAAGACAAAAAAAATAGAACTAAAAACTTGAAAGGGATTTGAAAGAAACAAGTCAGAGAAAACTAAGAGGGAGTAAGGAATAAAAATTAAAATAAGTAATTTTTATAGTCAAATAACTCCTTTAGGAACAACAAAAATCTACCACAATGAAGAAGATGGAAGACCAATATATATAGGGAAAGAAATTTTAAAAAAGGGATGAGAAAAAGTAGGAAAGTTATTGTAGCACCCTTATCCTATAATCTATACATATCACTTTATCCATCTCATTACACATATTTTAATGTGCAACATAAACATATACCAACTATATAGAGAACTTATATTCATACTTAATCAATAAGAGTGTTATACTATTAAGACTTTACAATATACATTAAAGTCTCTTTACAAAATATAATAACTAATTAACATATTTACATACAATATTTCCAATATCACAAAAGATGCTTCATTATATATGAAGATTCCAAAATAAAAGTCCACACTAGTCTCTTTCGTTGACTTGAGTTGGCCATCCTACTGCAGATATCACCCCAGCAACCTACACGGATGAAATACCTGTGCTAAGATATAAAGCTTAGTAGGGAACTAAAATCATGATAAACGACCACTCATAGTGATCATCAATAAGCACATATCATGCCTCAATTATAACAAAGCTTTGTTTCAAGAAATAAATAAAAATCCACCAATTAAATCATATTACAAAAATCATAAATTTCAATAATAAAAATTACATTGATACTTTAATCACCATAAATAATCATGTAAGCTCCAATGTCCTATAGCTTTAAATTCAACCGTAAAAGCATAACTATCTATTATCTTTTCATCTATTCTTGTATGTCTTTGATATATACACATTAGAATTAAATAACAAATCAACACTTCCAAATACCATGAGATCTTTATACTACTACAAGCTTACTTTATATTGCATAAGTTATAAAAATAAGCCTATCAATTAAGCATAACAATTATACAACATTGCCAAACTATTCTTATATACTAAGGTCATGGGTCTTAGATTTTCATACACCGCACTGCAAATAATAAACACACATTCATTAAATGTGTACATACAAACAAGGTGAACACATAATTATTGTCATAAGAAAAATATTTCAAACACAATAGTTGTTACTGTCTAACTCTTATAATCTTTAATATGCAATATGCTTATGCAATTATAAAATTGTTGCGTCCATTAGATATTATAATACTCTTTAACCTAATAAAAGTTCCTTCATAAATCATTTATTAGCATATATATAGAAATAAGGTTTATAATAACAATGGACATATACATATCATTAATTTAATCAAAGTATTAATATAATGCAAATTCATCATTTAACAATTAGCATGTACTTTTGATACTAGCAGTATTGCTTACATATATTTACTATTGAGCATTCTTATAGATGCGGGTTTTGTATGCAACAAAAGGAATTTTATATGTAGAATAGTATGAAGTCAATTAAGAACTTTCATGCCTTATTAAACTTTTCTTAACCTTTGATAATAAAGCTTGCACTATTCTAAAAAGGTGGATAATGGGTTATACGGTAGCACCCGAAGGTACAAAACTGTTGATTATAACGGTGGCACCCAAAGATACAAATAAGATACCCAGAGGTATTAAATGGTGATCCTTGTAGGGATAAAATTGTATGATAAATTGGTAAAGCATACCTAAATGGGATCAAACAAATAACTTTGACTGGTCATGCGACCCAAACGAGGTCGGCTACAACCTAAACAGGGTTGTTCAAATTAACTCTAACTTTTAAACCCAAACAGGGTCATTGTAACTTTGAATTCCAAGTGGATTTAAATAGGCCAAAACTGTTCAGAATCAGCTACAAGGTACCCATTATAGGCATGCCTATCTATCCACTACCTAAACTCAACGCAGGCAGTATAATCTCTTTACTTTGTCTTTTATTTATTCATTCATATTCTTATATACACATGTATACTCTTGTGTAACTATGAATAATGTACTCATATATACGCTCATGTGTAACTTTTTGTAAACCTGTGAACATGCTCACTATTGGGTATTACTATTTTATACTTGTAATCATATTCAATCATGTAACTATTTTGTATGTCAAGACTATACTTGTATAATGCCATTTGTACCCGTACATAATCATGTAAAAATATGTATCTTCTCTAGTACATAAACATATATGCAAAATTTATAAACAATCTATACAATTTGTTCATGTAACAATCACATGACAAGATACTCCCTCTCTAATGCATACACTTGTATACATAGTCTCATATAACATTACCATTATATGCTTAATCATGTCATTTCAATAAACTAAAGACATATTCATACATTTCGCTTTAAACGTAATCTTTGAATCATTACTCTAAAACATCTTTCAAGCTTCAAACCCAATCATGTAAGATCATACTATATATATATGTGTGTGTGTGTGTGTGTGTGTGTGATTATATGTACACATATATTATACTAATCACATTACTTCTTTATACAAGTAAAGTTAACATTTCAAACTATATTTATTATAGTAATTTCAAGAAATCAATAAGAATCGTGTATAATCATTTATACTTTTATATAACTATGTACAAGGTAATCATATACATATTAATGTTCATACATATATATTCATGTATATATATGAGCATGGTGTCATAGATATATACACGTATAAATTTTCTATAAACATGTTATTTTGAGCACAATTAAGTATTATTATTTTGTATTTGAAATCCCTATAAATCATGTAACTATTTCACATATGTATTATGATAATCATATGCATACATACATGCTTTACTATCCCTTTTTGTGTGATATTTTCACCATTATAATTATATGGAAACAACATGTATATACATTATTATTATTTCATAAAAATGCATATGTACCATCTATTGTGTAACAATACTATACATCTTATATTTACAACACATCATCATTTATCAAGCTTAGATTAGTGTGTTGAACATATATGATCAAATTATTATATTCAATAAAGAAAATTCAATTACACACATACCTTTTTCCTAAGGTTATCACTTAATCCTTATGTGTTTATATTTTGTTCATATCTATACACACATATAGATACATGTATATATACATACATATATAGATATATAGATATGCAATCTTAAATACACACGTGAATATGCAAATACATGTAAGCACATAACACTATAACTATATGTTATCTCATAATAACATAAGAGTCTAAGCATACAATAATAACTATACTATTTACAAAAAGTAATATTTATTATGATTGTAAATGTACTGAATATATATCTATAAGTTCATTTAAATTCAAAATTATTTTTATGTTAAAGTATTTACATTTCTCTATATACTTGTAACATATTGTAAACCAATTCTTCAATGTTAAATTAGTCTATATATCTTTATTTTCTTTTTTAAAGCCTATTAGAATCATAAATATATCTAATTATATGCCTTTTTAAACAACATGGTAATTAAGTTCTTAAATAATTTATCAAAGTTATTTAAGTACTCTTCCAATTAATTATATGAGATGGCATTTCAAAATTCCATGGACAGATTCTAGTGACTAGTTTGCACATTAAATTAGATGTAGTAAATGACAATTTTAGAAGAAATGATCTTCTATAAATTTATTCCTCTATATTTCTAGTTTTTAAAACATTAAAAATTATCTCATTATCATATCAAAAACTTATGATATTTTGAAATTCCAGAAAGCTGTTCTAGTAATAGTGCAACAGTTAATTCCTATTTTCAAACTAAATTTAGACAAATTTAGAGACTGATTTAGGATTTGTTTTATACATATAAAATGTAGATATGGAAGTTTGGATTAAATTCAAATTCAAATTACCATATTTCAAGTTCTCTAACTCAAGTTATAAGCAAAATACTCCTATTTGCTCAAATTAACCCAAAGATAGATTTTTAATGTCACTTTGAAAATTTGTAGAATAAAATGAATGTAGAATCAGATATACATTCCACCACAATAATTGTGCTCCTATATGTCTTGTTTATCCAGAATTTTATATCCTATCATTTTGACTTCTCTACCATGAATTATTCCCAAAATACTATAATTTGTTCTTTGACAGTAATTAACAGTTTCTATGAATTTCAAGTAAATTTTAAGCAAAGTTAGTGGCCAATTCAGAAGTGGCTTCCATCTACAAAAATATAATTTAATGTCTTTGAAAAATGTACCAACTGGAACAATTCAATTTACTATCCTAAAACTCATGATATTAATAAAACAATACAGCTAGGTCAGGTAAACTCAAACCCAGAATTTTAATGGAAGTTTGCATTTTAACTAAAATTTGTAATTTTTATTCCTTATGAAATTTCTCCCGATCATAAACACATGCAAGACCAAAATCTACTATAAATCATAATACTAATCTCAAAGATAATCATTACATATAATAACTCTTTAGTTCTTAACAAAAATATTACATGCAAATAAAAGAGTTCCCAAACCTGTTTTGAAATTCCAACTCTCTTCAAAATCTTCTCTCACTCTTCTTATTTGCTTAAACCCTTGAAAGCATCTTTAAATCTAGCCTTCCTTCTTTGCATAAGATAGAAATATGAAGATGTTCTTTGAGTAAAAGGGGCTGGATTCTATGGTAGAGAAGAAGAAGTTTCAATCTTTTTATGAGAAAGAGAGAAAGCACATTCTTTAAGAGAAAGAGCGAGAAGTGAGTAATTTTCTTTCTATTTATTTTTTCCTCAAAGTCACATCCCTCTCTCCTTCTACTCATAATTCCCTCTCTAATTTGTATAAATTCAGATTTTATAATGGAATGAAAATTCTCTTTTTGATTCTTCAAAATTTTGCATGTCACACTAAGTTTCCTCATTTATTTGCATGTTACACAATGTTCCACTTATTTTTTTCTTATCGTAAATCAACCTCTCCTTTCTTCCCTTTTTTTATAATTTACCCTTAAATTTCCATATTAAAAAACTGACCCCTAAATTTTCATCCTCTTTTAATTTAGGCTTCAAACTATATTATTATTCCTTGACTATTATATCCTCTATCACAAGCAGTTTTCTGAGTTTGACTTGTAAGTAATTTTTGACCTTCCAAAAAGCATTTTTAGCAAAAGTAGTCTTCTAAAAACTTATTACATTATGTTTCTAGTTTCAAAAACATCAAGAATCATCTTAATAATATTTTTATATTTTACGATATTTAAAAAACACCGAGATCTGCTCTTAGTGATGAGGCAGCAGACTATTCTAGATTTTATACTTAAATATAGCCCAGTTAAAGACAAATTTGTAACTTATGTTCATCATATGAAATATAGGCATGGATGTCTATTTTTGAACCCAATTAGAATCATCTAATTTAGTGTTCTATAACTCAAGATATAGGCAAAAGAGTGCCACAAGGTCAAGTAAAACCTGATAATCCATCCAATAATGTTTAATTAATTAGACTTTGCTAACGTGAAATTGCCCTTGAATTCTACTAGGGCCTATTTTGGGTCCTTACAATTATAACCCTTTATAGGAAAAGACAAAATCCTTTAGGGCTTCTCACTCCTTTTCAAATCAATTTGAAAAGAGAAACTAAAAAAAGGACACAAATAAAAGATAAAAAAATAAAATAGGGCATTTAAGGAACATAAATAAGATAAATTTTTGACCAATTTTTAGGGTGATATGAGTTTACACTAAAGGGATGACTCAGTATGCCTCCTTCCTTTAACAAGTCATCATAGGTGTTATGACTCAGCATAGACACAATTATTTATAAAAGGGCATAACTATTGGTGATGCAAGACACAATGATCAAAAAATGACTCAAGACATAAGTCGGCATGAAGACTCTCTGGAATGAGTCCTCACAAGTGTTATAACTTATCACACACCTCCCTAAAAATCAAAAATTTAAACTTCTCAAAGAAAAACCATCAAAACATAAAAAAAATGTGTAAATATGAAATAAAAACATAAAAGTAAACAAAAAAATACACTTATAGACATACTAAAATTAGTAAAAACTAAACAATCTGGTTAAAGGAAAACTTAACAAAACTAAACTAGGTGACCTAAACTACTAAATATATTAAACTTTCTCATCTATGATGATTATCCTTAAATTGATACCCATAAGCATTCTCTCTATCATAAGGTTTAATAGGCTCTAACCATAAAGAATCATGCATAACATCGTCAACACATACCTGCATAATATCAAAATAATCAATTCTATTAACACTTTCTTTTGGTGAAGATTTCATCATCTTAAAAACATCAAATTATACACTTTCATTATTCGCCTCTAAGGTAATTTTTTCTATTTTCATATCAATAATAGCACCAGCCTTAACTAGAAAAAGCCTTCTAAACAATATAAGAATTTCTAAATCCTCTTCCATTTCTAGTACAACAAAATTGATATGCATAACAAACATACCTACCTTGATTGGCACATTTTCAATAATACCTAAGGGATAAGTAATGGTTTTATTAGCTATAGACAAACACACATTAGTAGGCTTGAGGTCACCTAAATCAAATCTTTTATAGATTGAATAAGGCATAAGACTAGCACTAGCACCAACATCACAAAGAGCCTTCTCAAATGGAACACCACCTATAACATAGGAACCATAAAACAACTAGGATCATTTTGCCTTGGTGGAGACTTAGAGTACATTACCTTTGACATTTTTACTAACGACACTAAACCATACTCTTCTATCTTACTCTTTTGTGTAGTTATGTCTTTTATAAAATTTCCCCATGAGGTCATATCTCTTCTAGAATCCATAAAAGGAATTGTGATAGTTATATCCATAAGATAATTTAAAACTTTTCCAAATTGCTTATCTAAATTCCTTCTTGAAAACCTTTTAGGAAAAGGCAAAGTTTTCGCATCTATGTTAGGACTATCTTTCCTATTAAGTTGGTCATCTTTCATTTTACCTTATTTATGATTAACAACCACAACATTGCTATCAACTACATCATGCACATTAGACTCAATAGACTTACCATTAGATTCATCATATTAAGCTAACACTTTCTTACATTTTAGCTCATAATTATCAACCTCTTGTGATTTTTTAAAGTAATTGCTTGACAAGTTTCTTTATGAGTAAACTCAAGTTGGCTTGGTAGCTTTCGCAAGGGTTGAGAACTTAAAGAAGGTTGTTAGGCAATTTGGGTCTTTAAAATCCTAGTATAGGTAGCAAATTGTTCAAGCTTTGCATTGACTTGCTTAAATTACTTATCATTGTTTTTATTGGTGGTAATTTGCTAACCAATGAATTGTTCAATAAGGGATTCATGATGGGATTTTGGTTGTGAGGGATTGAAAGGTAGCTTCATAGGAAAACTAGGTGGGTTTTATGGTCTAGGTGTGGGATTGCTTGAAGGATTGAGTTATGATAAAGTATTAGACCAAGAAAATCCAGAGTGGTTCCTCTATTATGGATTATAAGAATTAGAATTAAATCCTCCCCTTTTTGTTAACATCACTTTAAACAAAATTGGCTTATTCATTATTACTTATAGTATATTATATGTATGAGTGAGATCCTTCACGCAACTCCCAAAAAACACTTGAATTATCAATAAAATTAACTTGAGATTTAAACACTTGAATTATCAATAAAATTAACTTGAGATTTACTTACAAATTTGGTGAGTGCATCTACCTTTGTTGTCAATAAATTAATGGTATCAAGCTCTAAGACTCTGCTTACTTTTGCCATAGTTGGTTCATCTCCCATCCTTATGAAGCAAGTTCCTTAAGCAAAGTGACTGCTTCTCATGCTGCCTTGTCCAACAATGTACCACTAGAGGCTGCATTGACCATATTTTTGTTTTCATCCATCAAATTGCTATAAAAAATTTAAGAAATCATCCAATCGGCCAAGCTATGATAAAGACATTGCCTTTGGAGTTGCTTAAATCTCTCCTATGCTGCGAAAATTGTCTCATTATAATGTTGCTTAGAAGTTGTAATCTCATTTCTAAATTTAGCCATCTTGTGAGGTGAAAAATATTTATGTAGGAAAACTTACTTCAATTGATCCCATGTAGTAATAGACTCACTAGAAAAACTAGCCAGCCATAATTGTGCCTTGTTTTTAATAAAAAAAGGGAATAACCTAAGTATAATTACATCATTTATTACTCATTTATCTTAAAAGTTGCACACACATTAAGAAAAGCTAATATATAGGCATAAGGATTTTCTCCTTGAAGACTACCAAACTGTTTATTTTGGACCATTTGAATGATGCTAAGCTTGATTTTAAAGTTATTGTTTGCTATAATAGGTGCCATAATGCCTCCAAAACTCCCTAAAAAGTTAGGTATAGCAAAATCTCCTAAAGTACTTTCTTGTTCAGCCATAACGCTGGAACTTTGGTCATTGTCTTCTTGTTGCTTTCGTTCTTGTTCCCTATGCAAAGCATGAAAAGTTCTATCAATTTTAGGATCAAATAAAAGAAGTTTATCACTGCTTCTACTACACATACAAAAAAAATAACAAAGCAAAAAAATAAAATTACTACAAACTAAAACAAACAAAAGGCCTAAATCAACCTTTTTCCTTCTTAAATTAATAAAAACAAACAATTATTATTCTTGATTCCTTGGCAATGGTCCCAAAAACTTGTTGTTGTGTATTTTATTAATACCTTAGCCTCTAGGACTTTGATAGGGTGAGTGGGGTATCAAACACCGGGAATCAAATTCTGGATATAAATGTTATCTTATGTTATTTAGTTGGATACTGAGATGGATAGGCAATGATAACAAAATGGAATTGGTTAGTTTAATTTCTTACTAATTAAACTAATTACCTAATCTAAATTACAAAATGTAACTTATAATCAATGAATAAACATGTTGCAATGACAAAGCATCAATTGATCATACAATGGTGCAAATAGACATATAAGCATGCAATGAATGGAGAATAAAGCCTACTATCCCTAGATGCAATTCTCATTATCAAATAAGGGCATTCCTATCTAGAGTCCATAATCACTCTTATGTCATCATGGAGATAGATAAAAACCATAATGTTCTATGCCTATTCTTAAGCCCCTTAAAGTGAACCATTATCTCCTAAGTGATTTTTAACTTCAAGTAAGATTAATTACTTTTCCACCAAAATGTCCCAATTCTCATTGTGAACAAGTTGATTAACATATTATATATGGTGATCAAGCATACATAATAAATTAAGAATGTAATTAAACTTAATTCTTTCATACTTAAACCAAATAATATATATAAATAAAGATTAATTCATTCTTGCAATTCTAACAACATAAAGTTATCCTAAATATGTATTGAGAAAACAAACACACAAGATAAAAGAAATTGAAGTAAGAAGAATCTAAAGAACAAAAGAAGGTAGAAAACTCATTAACACTCCTTCAATAAACCTCTTTTGTTCGCTTCTCTTCCTTGGTGTATTCTTCTTTCTCATAATATTTTTAATTTGTATGTAAGTTTCAAAAGAAGTTTTTCTATCTTGCTCTCTATGTAACCATCGGTAACTTTTGGTTATCTTAATGATTCTTTAGGCCTAAAGATATCCCAAATGGTGCCTTTTTGTAGAGTGGTTGAAATTCTGAAAGGGTGCACAAAAGGTTGCTAATGCTGGTCTTTGTCATGAGTTGACACACCTTATGTCAAGTTAGACCAGTCGGCACCCTAAGGCTTTGTAACGAGTCATCACAACCTCAACTACTTCACGAGTCATAACAATACAGTATGAGTCGGTATACTGAGTCCTTATCATGAGTCATCACACCATGTTATAATTTGGTATAGGCTCTTGAAATCTTTATAGACCTTTTTCTTCCATTTCCAAGGAATCAACAATAATAAACATTTAACCTACAAAACACAAAGTTGTTAGTGTAAGCCCTAGCCCTAATACATTGTAATAAAACACTTAGTTAATAAAATGAGGCATTTGTTTTATCTTTTGTATTCCTGTGCATGTCAATTGATAAAACTATCCAAGAATGTCGTTTCGGTTTATGTTATCATGTGTGAGGCACATGGATTGTAAGACCTTGAAACAAATGGGACTTCATTCTAAATATCCCTAGTCAGTCATTGTTATAGGAATAACAAATGAATTAAGACTAGTATGCTCTCTCTGATTTTATGAGTTCTGTCTTACGGATCATTAGGACAAGGGTGTCAATCAGAGATCATAGATACATGTTAAAGAACATGGTATCTGGATACGATCCGCTCATGAGAACACTACATGGTATAAGTCATAAGTGTTTCTCATATGCAAGTTTTGTATCGGAGTTCTTAGACCTGAAATCTCTATGAAACTCTTGTGTACTTTGACATACACCTAACGTGCTCGTAACAGAGTGACAAGTACGGGTATGATTGGGTATGCACTAATTCATGTTAGAGAGCATGAGAGAAGTGAAGGGATTACCCCTCTCAATAAGAGAGAAAATATCATTGGCCACTTGATCAGTGAACTGAGAAGTGTATGGCCATACCGAGATGAAATAATGAGTAATCATTATTTATCTAGGAGTTCAGTGTCACTGGAATATCAAGAAAGGAATTAATATATATAAGAATGACTAGTTCCATGCCTTATATTAATTCTGATATTTATGGGTAAGGGACTATGCAAAATTGCATTAGGTCACCAAATGCCATATGCATTTTCATTTAATTTGGAATGCTATAATATCTTGCTAGAGAATATATATAGCCTTTGAATTAATTTATTAATTCATTGCCAACATTAAATGGACCTATAGGATCGCACACAAAACATTGGGCTTAAAATGTTTAAATTAAGTATTGGGCATTAATTTGGGCTTTTAATTAAAGTCAAATTAATGTATGTAATGGGTTATAAAATTGCTATTGGGCTTTGGTCTATGAGAGAGAGAAATTCAGCCCACAAGGTTTAATTTCAATTAATTAATTATCTTGTGTTAATTAAGTTAATTGAGTATTAAAGCCTAAAGGAATTTAAATTAAATTAAATCACTTATTTATTTAATGAAGTGGCCGAAATTCCAAGAGGGAAATCAAGGAATTTCAGCACATGCTATATATTTAAATTAAGTGATTTCATTTATTTAAATGTCTTATATTTTATTTCAAATTTGAATTTAAATTCAAAGGAGTTTAATTCAAAATATATTACTTATCTTTAGGAAGTGATAGAGTTTGAATTAATTATCTTAGGATGGTTGAATTCAGATCAAAGACTTGCCAAAGGATAAGCATATATATTAAAAAGAAATAAAACCCTAAAGAACGAAGGGAAGTTGGCGTGAAACCCTAATTTACTTGCTTTGGCGTGAACTCTCTCTCTCTCTCTCTCAATTCTTTTGGCCCAATTTTTCACAAGGAGAAAGGATAGTCCCTCATTATCTTGTGTTCTTGGGTAGTAATAGCAACCTAAGAGAAGTACAAAATCAAATTTTGTAGCTTCAAACTATAACCATTACACAATACCGAAAAAGAGAGATAGCAATCTCGATTTTAAGCCGTCGGTGCAAGTGTGTGTGTGAGAATAGAGGGAGTGGCGTAAAAGGCTGTTCCTTGGCATTGGTGATCAAGATCTAAGGTGGATAGAGGTATCTTAGTTGCTGGTCATCACCAAATTCAAGATTAAAAGGCATCAAAAGTTGTAAGTTTTAAAACCCTAAAAATTGCATGTTTCGATTCTTGTTTTGGATATGTATGGTATGTATGATAAAAATTTTTGTTTTTCCGCTGTGCTATCATGACTATCATACCATGTCATATTCCTTCAGTGGTATCAGAGCCTAGACATGCTTATTTTAGTGCTTTAGATGCATGAAAAAATTAATTAAAAATCGTTATTTTGAAAACATGCAAATCTGAAATTTTCTGTTTTGAGTTTTTTGCATTGTTTTGGTGTAAAAACGATTTTAATTGATTAGATAGGTATTATAATTAATATGAAATATTAATATACTGTCCTAAGATGTTATTAGGGCTGGTAATGGTCGGATTTAATTATTTATACCTGATGGTACATGTTAATTATGAAACTAGGTGCTAGTTGGCATGTAAATTGCTAGTTTAACAACTAGTTTTCAAAATTAAATGTAAAATTGATTTTGGCATATTTGTAAGTGATTTTTAAAGATTAAATATCAGGTCTGGACATATTTTAAATTTGGTTTTAATTCTGGTCCATGAAAATTTAATTGATTAATTTTAAAATCACTTAAAACTATGACTAGTTTGTGTTTGTTACATGTTTAATCAACATTGTTTGTTTTGTTTTGATTAAAATGGTAAAAACACATTTAGATTAAAATGGTACAGAATATTAAATCAATATTTATGGACTTATTTAGATTATTAAATGACTCATAAAATTGATTTAAATGTTTGTGCATTTCATGGCATTACATAAGCATTAAACAACTAGTTTTGTTGTTTGTTTGTTTTTGCATGAATGCCGTGTGTTATTATATGTGTTCTTCATGATTTTATTTTTAATTCATGTTAGCACATATTATATGTATTTTTAATGTTTATGGGCTGTATGACATAAAATTAAAAATGGCAAAATTGGAAATTATACTAGAGTTGATTTATGGCACAAATCTAACTAGTTTGTGTTTTGGGCTTTTAAGAGAACTTATTCAATAAGAGGATTTAGTCCATTGGGCTTCGGCCCAGGCCCATCATGGGGTCATCTCTTAAAGGTTCAAGTACACAATTTCCATTAATGGGCTTGGCTAAATTAATTAAAATTGGACTTTGTTTGATCCATGAATGCTATGTATATTTATTTGCTTGTTTGGTGTGATGAATGGATATGCATGGTGCATTCATGGGCCCTGGGTTTTTGTAATTAAATATGGCCTGCGTGCCATTATATTTTATTGTAAAAGTTTCATTTATTTCTTAGAATAGAATTTATTTGAAGACTTTGTAAATCAAGACGAAGCCCACCGGAGTGGAGAAGCCCAACTCGAAGATTCTTATGTAATAGTATAGAATCTTAGTTGTAGGTTTTTGGGCCCATGTTTGTCACGCTTTACTTTATGCAATTATATATATATGCATGCTATGTATGGATGACAAAGCGTATGCCATGTAAGCCATAATAAAATGAATCCCTAAAAATAGTAAGTCACAAAGTTGCCTTCCTAATTCGAAACATGTCAAGGCATCGATCATCGGTCACGTAGACTAGGAGTCCTAGATGCGCCCGATTATCTTTGTGAGGCATGGGTTGTGAATGTAGGTTGGACTTAACATGGAAAGGGATGCTCGGACCTAGGCAACTAATAAATGGGTTGTGCTATAACATCTTAAAGATGTTAGCCCATTTGATCCAAGAGTCATGTACGAGACATGATTGGAGTTTTCCTACCTAAGTAACTTAACTTATTAGGTGTACAGGCTCAGCTTGACTAATAAGTTGTTGTGAAAAGTGGATCTTGGCCCACATTAAATCACTAATGCGAATTATTTAAGGGGATATTAATTCGGTTTGTGGGATCATTAAGACCTCATTTAATCTTGCTAAATTTTATTGTAGATTGAAAATGGCATCTTCAAACAACAATTTCTCATTGCGATCGGTCCTTGAAAAGGACAAATTGAATGGCACCAATTTCATAGACTGGTCTCGAAACTTAAGAATAGTTCTTAAGCAAGAGAAAAAGTCGTATGTTTTGGATGCACCCTTGCCTGAAAAACCAGGAAGGAACGCCTCTACGGTTCAAAAGGAAACTTTTGAGACCAAGAAGAGCGACTCCAATGATGTGACCTATCTGATGCTGGCCACTATGGTGCCTAACTTGCAAAAGCAATTTATGGACCAAGAGGCTTATGCGATCATGGTGCACCTCAAGGAGATGTTTCAAGAGCAAGCTCATCACGAGAGGTTCGTGACAACAAAGGCTTTAATTTCTTGCAAGATGGCTGAGGGTACTCCTGTTAGTACCCATGTACTCAAGATGAAAGGGTATCTTAATACTCTTGAGAAGCTTGAGGTACAAGTGCCAAAGGAATTGGCCACTGACTTGATCTTAGGATCATTGCCTGCTGCTTATGATCCATTTGTGATGAATTATAACATGCATGCAATGAACAAGTCAGTCACTGAGCTTCATGGGATGCTTAAGAATGCTGAAGAGAACATTCGAAAGACCAATCCCGTTTTAATGGTTCAAAAGGGAATTAAGAAGGGACCCACTAAGGGAAAGGGAAAGGGAAAGGCAAAACCCAAGTCAAGTGGGAGTGCACCTCAGGCCCAATCCAAGCCCAAGGCGCCAAAACTCAAAGAGAGTGAGAGCACTTGCTTCCATTGCAACAAGATAGGGCATTGGAGGAAGAATTGCGCTCTCTTCAAGGAAGAACAAAAGAAGAATGGAGCCAAGGCGTCCAGTTCTGGTATTTTTGTTGTTGAAATTAACCTTTCTATTTCTACCACTTGGGTATTGGATACCGGTTGTGGTTCTCACATTTGTTCAAATGTGCAGGGGCTAAGAAATAGGCGGTTACTTGGGAAGAATGAAGTGGACCTCCGTGTGGGGAATGGAGCACGAGTTGCTGCCATGGAGATAGGCGACTATCACCTCACTTTACCTTCCGGACTTTGTATTGTTTTGAATAATTGTTATTATGTGCCTGCTATGAGCAGAAACATTATTTCAGTTTCATGTTTGGATAATGATGAATTTGAAATTCCTATATGGAAAGTAAACCTAAATTTCATAAAATATAACTTGTAATCTGAATTAAAATGTTAATTTAAATTGTTATTAAACCAAAATAATTCCTAAACTCAATTTATCTTGACTGAATCAATGCTAGTCCCATCAATTATTGGTTTTATTATCAATTAGGACACTATTATGCAGGTTTCATATGTTTAATAAGTAACATTAAAAAAGCAAATTTAGATGTAAACTAAGAGAAAGCTTCTTAATATAAAGAATAACAAGCATCAATACTGACTTCCTCATCAGTTACCACTTCAGGCTAAAACATAGCTCAATTCAACAAAAATAATGCAGTAACCTCCATTGAAAAAAATCAAATATTTTCCTGTCACTCAACTCTGTTTTATAGATAAAAGGCTCCACAAGCATCATAAAATCCCTTTATTTATAGTTCATAATATGTGATATATTGCAATATCCTTCTCCCTTGAATATCTTGAACCATATATATATATATATATATATATATATATATATATATATATATATATATATATATATATAGGCATTTTATTCTTTTGTCATACTAAATGGATTACATCAATTTTTCTCCTATATGGAGCTTACTAATTTAAGATAAGAAATATATTAATGTTGTGTTTTCATATATATATATATATATATATATATATATATATATATATATATATATATATATATATATATATAGGCATTTTATTCTTTTGTCATACTAAATGGATTACATCAATTTTTCTCCTATATGGAGCTTACTAATTTAAGATAAGAAATATATTAATGTTGTGTTTTCTTCAACTCTAATTAATATCACAATAAAAATATCAATGGACTTTTTTAATTAGCATGGAAAATAATCAACCTTACTCACGTGAGCATCTTATGAGTGTGACTAAAACTAGCATCTTGCCATTTTCAGTAGAATTAAATATAAATTTGGTAGAATTAGACATGAACATTAATTAAATATGGATTAAGTTATGAAGATGAAGAAGACACAATCCTTTGGCTTAAAGGAATAGCACAGTGGATCCTTATAGCTCTCAATGCATGCATATTTATTCATCTTTACTTAATGCATGCACATTTATCTTTATTTAATACATATTTACTATTGTTGGCTTCATCACGGTAGTGTACAATCCAGGATAAATTTCACAATAGTAATAAAAAAGAATGTACCTTGTAAAAATCAACGGCAACAAAGTTGGCCCATTGATGACCAGAAGCAATATAACATGTACAAAGTGAATCAATAAGTGTAGCAGAATTTTCATAGCAACAACTCCTTCATTTTATTAAGCCCTGCTGAATCTGCTCTATTGCTGCAACTCCCCTTCAGCCCATCATTCCCATCTGAAAAATATATATATATATATATATATATATATATATATATATATATATATATATATATATATATATATATATTAATTAATATTGTAAAAGATTAATAATTAAATATAAGAAAAAAATTGCAGCAAATTAAATGCTCACATTTATTTTCAACCATAAAATACCATTGATAAGCTATTTGTTCAAATTGTTGCTTCTCCTTCATTGAAGTGAAAACAATGAGCCTTTAATTATCAACAACCATATCCTTTACCAATGGCCAATCTTGTCCAGGTATAGGCATTTTTGACAATGGAAACCAATATTTCATCAGACCGGATTCATTAGAAACTTTTGTTAATTCTCACATAATCTTCCAATATTAGTGTTATAATTTTTGATGGATTTGCTGCTAAAAAGGCTTCTATTTCCTTTAATGTGTCTATGGCCGGTTCCTACATAAAATGGCTATGATTAATTAGCAATACAATATTTGTATGACTTCTGTAATTGAAAAAACATCTAAATTTTTTGAATAAGTCTTTTTTTTAATATTTCTAATTAAATCATCAATTTATGTTAGATTCCTAAATACTGATATGAAATTTTCATAGCAATAAAAAAGAGACTCGTATCTTTATGTATGCATGGAAAAATTGCATGCGTTCTTTTTATTATTAGGAAAAAAAATTTTCACATCGGCATTTAATGATCCATTGTGTAATAGCAACTGATATATTTAGAAAACTAAATGATTTCTCAAAAATTTAAAGAGGTAAAATGAAAGATGATTTTAAATTAAATAAAGGGTGAACATAAATCGCTTACAAATGCTGTGAAATCCTAGCATTTGCCATCAAATGAATGGTACAACCATACATCTCCCTCAAAATCGTATGTATCTAACATTAAGCCTCGAACTCCATTCTGCATATGAATTTTTAACAAGAAAAGCAATTGAATTTTTTTTTCCAAAAGGGCAGTTAAGGAACAAAAATAAGTACAGGGACAATGTTACCTTTAGCTGTTCTGATACTGTGTCTTGCTAGTTTGTAAAGGTCACTCTAGGAATTGGGGTATGGAGTGGCTCTCCTTCTATGGAATATGAATTGTGAGTTTTCAATAATGCATATTTGTTAAAAGATAGAGAATTATTCTGTCAACAATTCACCATTATTAAATGTCATTACCAAAACTAATTAAGAAAATTAGAATTAAATTTTTAAGTAATTTAAATTCGAGTTTTTCCACTTTTAATTTATGGCTGATCACCACAGATGTACTCCTTATAGTTTTATCACTTCCATATATATTGGTAAAAAACATTATTTTCAATCATTTTACATAACAAATTGTTCTTGGTCCAGTTCATAAATTTTATATATATATATATATATATATATATATATATATATATATATATATATATATATATATATATATATATATATATATATATATATATATATATATATAAACTTCATTTAGGTAAGAAATATTTGCATAAAATTATGGATTATTCAGTTTAAGGAAAAAAAATACTAGGATCTTAAATTTTTCTGTGGTGGTTGATCTTACACATATTGAATCTGCAAAATACAGAGAACAAGACAAATAATATAGCCTAGTTGCACAATCCGCATCAGAGGAGCATTCTTCTTGTAGCTGATTCAATGGCAAGCATGGAAACTATCCTCAAATTTCATAAAAAAAATGAAATTTTACAAAATAATAAAAATAATGGAAAATTGTAAGGTAAAACTGTAAAACCTTACATTGCAATCATCAAAATTGCAGGACAAATTTGACAATAGTAATAAACTTTTTATTATAAATAAAGATAAATGTACAGGATTAAGAGGAATTTAATACATATTTACTATTGTTGGTTTCATCATGATAGTGTACAATCTAAGATTATTGGAGTCCGATTCCTTGGGTTCATACACCATTGAAAATATTCCAAATTGATTCAAATCCTGCAAATGAGCCAATTCATAAGCCTCACTTGATCATAATCCACCTTTGAAGAATTAAAAGTGACTTCGATTGCAACTCCTCCAGATTTAGCTTTACCTGATCATACAAGAGAATGGAAATAAAAATAACATAACTTTGGAAATTTATATAGAATTAACAGCACAAGATAAAATCAAAACAATCTGATTCTATTAGAATCTTAGAAACAAAACTCAACAAGTTCGTTAAATTTGTCTAGTTAATCTCAACAAAGTATTTCAATAAATTGTGATAATAATCAATACATAGCGAATGAGATAAGGTTCTAGCCGAAAATTGGTAGCTTTGGCCTTCGCGTACACCTTAGTAACAGTAACAACACACAAACCTATACACATAAATCATTTTTCTCTATCTAAAACTTCGAGTGCATGTTCTAAAAATTTGCCATATCAACCATTTAGTTAACAATTTTTCTCGTGGACTTCAAAAAATGTTTAGAATTCAAGCTTATTAGATACATAGATTTTCAGATATTCCATAAAAAGAGCATCATCACCTTCCCACTATGACTTGAAAGAAGAGGATTGAATGATCTTAACATCTTCAACACCCAAGTTAAATTGTTTATACCATTCACTACAAGAAAATTTGGAAATAGCAACGGAAATTAGCAACCGAATTTGGAGAAATTCCGTTGGTAATCAAAATTAGCAACCGAAAATAGCAACGGAAAATTCGGTTGCAATTTTTGCAGTTGGTAAATTTAGCAACCGAATAATTTCCGTTGGTAATTTAGCAACGGAAAATAGCAACGGTATTAAATTCCGTTGCTAAATTTACCAACCGATTACCCGTTGCTATTTTTGGTTGCTAATTTTTATTAGCAACGGAAAATAAATTCCGTTGCTATATCCAACCAATGTACATTTCGGTTAACTGGTCAACATTACCAACCGAATTGTTGTTCGGTAGGTAAATTTAGCAACCGAATTGTAATTTCGTTGCTAAATTTAGCAACGGAATTTTTGTTCGGTTGGTAAATTTAGCAACGGAATTTTTGTTTATTGGCATAACATTATAAAATAAATATTTTAGTTAAATCAAATTATTTATTTATAAATAAATATAATTCAAATTTATTATAAAAGAAAATATTATTATTGATAATATAAAATTAAAATTGTAATGCACAAAAATATAAATCCTAAAAATATATTATATTTCTGTAAAGTAAAATTATATGAAAATCATAATAAAACAGCATAAAATAAGTATCAATAACAATCTAAAAATAAGTCTAAGTTATGTAGCTAGTGGAGGTGAAGGACACCATAATAAAAACAACATAAAATCAGTATCAATAATCTAAAAATAAAAGTCTAAGCTAAGTAGCTGGTGGAGGTGAAGGAGAACGATTTGACTGCTGGGCACCCCTAGTTTCCAAATCTTCTACTCGATTCTTTAGTTGGGTTACAGTTTCCATCAACATGGTGACTGCGGTCTCTAGCTGAACGACTTTCTGAGAAGATTCGCATCGCTTACTACAAGCAGCTACAGATGATGTAGAGGAATTCGAATGTGAAGTATTTGCAATTGAACCTAAACCAAAAATCCGCCCACGGTTATTCTTACCACCAACTACTTGAAGAAAATCTGACTCTCATCAACACTTTCAAAGCTCTGCCGCTGTTGATCGAGAGTCTCTTGTATTTGCTCCTATCATTACAATAATTAAAATTAATTAGCTATATTTTTATAAAATAATGTGAAATTGATATATAAATTTAACATACATTGAGTTGTCTACAATGGGTATTGACGAATGTCTGACCATCATGCTTCTTTGTGTGAGTGTGCATAAAAACTTCAGGATATGTAGGCTTTCTACCCATAGTTATTTCCTGTTTAACAAGCAATAATCAATAATAGTCAAAATACCACTATTCATTCTACAATAAGGGAAAACCTGTAATCCGATACATGATATGCTTAACTATCCGATACATGATATGCTTAACCAATATCCTTCCCAAATATCCAACATGTAACTATGAACAAATATCCGATGTAAACACAAAGCTTATATTCAAATTGAGAGCTAAAAATGCATAAACAGTAAATGATATCAGTAATTGATAAAACATAAAGAAAACCAAGTGCAATAAGAAATTAGTGATTAATTATATATAAAACAAAGAAAAGTAGAAGACAACATGTACAAACTGTACACGACTACCTTGTAGTCTACTAATTGCCCCTGTCTGCATTAACATAACAAAAATTAGATCATGATGTCCCCTATTAAGATAGGCAAGCACTTAAAAAGGGATCCTGAGAAGCTAATAGTTTTAACAAGTGTCTTGGCATTGAACAATCAATTATGAATAGAATTGAAGACAGATAGAAATGAGCAGTTAAAAATGCCTTAAAGATAAAATCAACAAGAGTTAAACATGAGATGAATTAAAATTCAATAATTTCAACAATACCTACTCAAGATTAACACTTTCCAAAGGTCACAAGCCCAACAATCATAATTCACAAAGAATTCTACTTTAAGTTATGGTTTTCATTCATTTAACCATACATCAACTCAACATAATCAATTGAACATTATCAATCAACTAAGTTCCTCATAAATGTTCAATTTTAGTCAAAAATAATGGTACTTACCAGTTTAGACGCATGCTCGTGATGGCTCAAAGTTCCTCCAGTGTGCACGGCTAGACTCTCACCATCTGAGCCTCCCCGCCTATTTGAAGAATTCCTATCTGAACTGGCAATTGCTTCGGGTGTTGCCCAGTATTGCTGCTAACGATTCCATATTTCTTCAGAAATAAAATTAGGTCGTTGACCACCCTTGTGTAAATTACATAGAAATTCTTTATATCGTTGGCGGGCCCGCTTTTCCCAAACTCCATAAATGACATCATTAAATTTTGAATCCCAAAAAAATTCTTTCTGAAAAAAAATAACATAAATATTACAAAGTACAATAGATAATGCATTAATGTATGAAGCTAATTATTTTAAAACAGAAAATGTTATTTATTTTTTATACCTCAAACTCCTGATAATAAAAATCCTTTGTCTGCAGAGAAAGATTTTTCCAAACATAACCCTCAATTTCTATCTTCTCCTTGAATGTGGATCTGATTTTTCTTGAACAGATACCTGATGGAATAAACCTGTTAATATGAACAAATTCAATATCAAATTAGATATCCATACTATTAGTATAAGTTTATGTTTTAATCTTGCAATAAAATTTTTTTTATAATTAAACTCACATATCATTGATAATCTTAATGTAAATTCCTCCATCAACTCCCTTTGCACCAGGCTGGAGTCCTTCATCCTCAGTATCGGAACCTGGTACTTGTGTAGGCATAGATTCAGCGGTTTGGATCGGAATAGATGCATTTACATGGTCAGCGGATAAATTTGGGTTGTTGGATGCTGAATCACTTGGTTGATTAGGAGAGTGATCGCGGTTTGTTGGTGAAGGTGATGCCTCATATTGATGGTGAGGGTGGACTTGTCCACTGTTGTCTCCATTAGATGTTAGTCTGAATCTTGGCGGTAGCAATGACTTTCTTCTTTTGGGTGGCATAATTTAAACCTGAAATTCAAAGATATTGAATACACTTCTTCAAATAAAATTATATAATTATATTAAAGAATATGTAACATTAGTACATCATTGCAATAATAAAACATTTTGGTTTTGAGATAATAAAACATACACAATTTAATCGCTATCATCACTTAATTGCACATCAAAATCATCCTCTGTTTCTAAATATTCAGAATTAAAGTCAGACTGACCTTCAGAATTCTGTCCATCTATGGATTCCTCATCATCTCCAGATAAAATTTCCACAAATTCATTACTTGGATGATTTAAAATTTCATTATCGAAACATGCATTTATTTCATGTACATCCGGTTCTTCTTCCTGAAATGCTTCACTTTCTTTTGTCTTGCTTTCTCCCTTTGTTTGTCCATCAAAAACCCCTCTTGGTTTAACTTTGCAGACGGCTAACCAATCTGACTTATCCCTTCTTAAGCTGGGATAAGGGACATAATACACCTGGATCGCTTGCATTGCTAACACAAATGGTTCAAATTGCTTAAATCTTCTCCGTTGGTTGATTTCAGTGAGATTATATCGGCTATGTACTTTTGTTCCGACGTTAGGAGTTGGATCAAACCACTCACACTTAAAAAGTATACATCGTTTTATCGGCAATGCAGGATATTCTATTTCAAGTATCTCAATAATTTTGCCAAAATAATCTATCAGTTCCCCTTGTATGCAAACTCCACTATTTACCGTTGCCATGCTATGTCCATGCTTTTCTATATGAAATTTATATCCATTAACGAAATAGACAGGATATGATTTAATAGTTCACAATGGCCCTTTAGCAAGATCACATATGAGCTTGTTTTCTATTCTATTTTCAAAAGCCTACATTAAAAAAAAATTTAATCAATACATATAAAATTTTGTAAGTTTTACAGTAATTGCAACAAGCATTCAATTTTATTGCACTCTACAGACTTACATAATTTGCAAACCAACGTGGAAAGTTTTTATCCACTTCTGTATTGATGTCATGTTGTGAGTTTCCTGGCATTAGCTCACTTAACAACCCCTCGTATTCACTAAAAACATTATATGTTAGTCTTAGCTATAAACTTCAATCATCTAGAAAAATAATTTAGCCAATTTCAACTATAACATAAACTTACTGCACAAAAGGTCGAATTTCTTGGCAATTCAATAAAATGTAACCATGTGCAGCCTCCATTTCTTTGTCTGTTAACATTCTTCTTGTTGAGTGTCCATGTGTTCGGCCAGGATATTTGAAAATAGATAAGTTATCATCACCAATCCGCTCACCCCCATCCTCATTACGAGGAACTTTTCTCTCTCGAGTGATCACATGAGGCTCAAAATAATGTGAACAAAATGTACTTGTTTCCTCCACTAAATACGCATTGCATATAGAGCCTTCAACTCTATCCTTATTTTTAACATTTTTCTTCAAGTGATGCAAATTCCTACATTATAATTAGGGTAATTATATTAACTAATTTGGTGTAGAACTATAGAAGTTTTAGCAAGTTTTGATATAAAAGTAAAATTACCTTTCGAATGGATACATCCATCGATATTGAACTGGACCAGCAAGTTTTGCCTCGTGTACTAAATGTACAGGTAGATGCTCCACACAATCAAAGAAACTGGGTGGGAAAATAGTCTCTAATTTGCACAAGATAACCGGAATGTCCCTTTCTAATCTTTCCATATCAGACAACTGTAATTCAGAAGCTGTTAAAGTTTTGAAAAACAAACTTAATTCTGTTATAGCTTCCCAAATATTATTCGGTAAGAGCTCCCGAAATGCAATTGGAATGAGCCTCTGCATAAATACATGACAATCATGACTTTTCATTCCAAATAATTTGTACTTCCTCATATCAACACACCTTGCCAAGTTTGAAACATATCCATCTGGAAACTTTAGGCTTCTCATCCATTCACACAAAGTTTGCTTTTGTTTTTTATCCAAAGTGTAACATGCTTTTGGATATTTTCCTATATTTGGATCTTTATCTAACTCGCTTCTTCTACAGAAAATTTTCAAATCGGCTCTTGATTTTGCATTATCCTTGGTCCTCCCTTCAATGTTCATGATTGTGTTGAAAAGATTATCAAAAATATTTTTTTCAATATGCATAACATCAAGATTGTGTCGTATCAAATTAGTTCTCCAATATGGCAAATCCCAAAATATACTCCGTTTTCTCCAACTGAAGTTTTGACTTATGTTACTATTAACCTCTTCACTTTCAACTTCTGTAACTTTTAGTAACCCTAACTGATCAATCTCCCGCAATATATCATCGCCAGATTTATTAAGGGGAGGAGGTGTTTGTACAATCCTGTTCTTAATGAATTTTTGTTTATTGCATCTGAATGGATGATCTAGAGGAAGAAATTTTCTATGATTGTCAAACCATGATGTTTTGCCCCCGTTAAGAAGATGAAATGCATCAGAATCATTGCCACAGTAAGGGCAGGCCAATTTCCCTGCTGTGCTCCATCCAGACAACATAGCATATGCAGGAAAATCACTAATAGTCCACATCAAAGCTGCTTTCATCTTAAAATTTTGTTTAAGAGACACATCATATGTTTGAACCCCGAATTCCCAAAGATGATTCAATTCATCTATCAATGGTTGCAAAAACACATCAATTTTATGTTTTGGATTTTTTGGCCCTGGTACAATGACCGTCAAGAACATGTATGCCTTGTCCATACACATCCATGGCGGTAAATTATATGGAGTAATTATGATTGGCCATGATGAATATTGTTGGCCCGATTGTCCAAAAGGTTGAAAGCCATCTGTCGATAATCCCAACCTGACATTTCGACTTTCTGCTGCAAACTCAGTATGTGTGTCATTGAAATGTTTCCATACGAACCCATCCGATGGATGGGTCATAATTTCATGATTCTGTTCATGTTCATTATGCCATCTCATGTGGGTTGCAGTAACATCAGAGGCATACAATCTTTGAAGTCTTGGAGTTAGCGGAAAATAATACATTCGCTTCCAAGGAACTAGTTTTTGATTTCTAGTACGCATTCTTGGTTTGAACCTAGGTTGGCTACAGTATTTGCACTCTTCTAATTACACATCTTCTCCCCAAAACAACATACATCCCAATCTGCAACAATCTATTCGTTCAACGGGCAAACCAAGACCTCGAATAAGCTTCTTTAGTTCATAAAAATTCTCAACCATTTTATGATCAGGAGGAAATGAATCATTGTACCAGGTAAGAATTTTATCTAAACTTTGTTCAGAAATATGACCTTCAGACTTTATGTTCAATATTCGGGCAATGGCAGACAGTTGAGTCATTTTTTCACAGTTTGGCCATAATTCTTGGTCAGCTGACTCTAGTAAGTCAAAAAATCTTTTTGCATATGGGTTTGGTTCCTCTTCACTATTCTGCATATTTTCTTCAAAGGAATAACCAGCTGCATCATAAACCATTTGTGCATAAATATTTTCATTTACATCCACATTATTTGGTCGAATACCAGCTCCCCCTGCAAATTCATCTATATTTACTGCTGACGATGCTTGATTACCCCTTGAGGTGCTACAAATTATTGGCTCCCCATGCCGTGTCCATTGAAAATAATTTGGCACAAACCCTTTTTTTAACAAATGTAGATGCACTTCTTCAGTAGGGAGGAAACGAATATGTTTGCACTTTTTACATGGACATCTGATTTTTGGACCATCCATATATGCAGGCTGCAAACTTGCATATTCAATGAATGATTGAACTCCCTCGGCAAACTCAATATTAATGAGACCATCTGGCATTAATCGCCTATACATCCAAGATCTATCAACATTACTCATGTTTGCATAACTATTATTCAAATAAGGTAATTTCATAATTAGATTTATGGGTTAAATAAATAGGAAAGTTTTATCAATGTTTGCAATTCAGAATTACCATGAAAAAAGCATCATGACATAAAATTAACTTGCATCAAGGTACGTGGCACTCAACCATGATAACATAGTTATCCTTTGGAAACCAGTAGCCCACAGGTCGAATCATTTCAGCCTATATACCTTGATACAACAGTGACACAAAAGAAGTATTTTATGTTATTTTATAATGGACTTTCAGCAAACCCAAATATGCAATTATATATTTGGATCCTACTCCTAACATAGGAACAAAACAATTCAGAATTACCATGAAAAAGCATCATAACATAAAATTAACTTGCATCAAGGTACGTGGCACTCAACCATGATAACCGAGTTATCCTTTGGAAACCAGTAGCCCGCAGGTCGAATCGTTTCAGCCTATATACCTTGATACAACAATGATAAAACTGTCAAAGTAAAATAACTCAAAACCTGACAGCGGAGAGACCCCCCAAATAGCAATAACCCACGAAGAGCACAAGGACAGATCAGAAATGAAGACAATTATCAGCCTTTGTCAAAATAGCTAGCTGGAGAAAGAAAATACATACAGCAAAGCTAAACAAGTCAGGTGAGAGCAATATAAGAAGATAAAACAACATAGAAGATCATATAAAATCAAGTAAAGGATCAACCTTCTATTTCTAAAAAAATAAGAATTGACAAAATGATTACAATATAATATACCTGAATCGTATGGTATATACAATAGAATCAGCTAGCCTCCTTGAAGGAAAAGTTGTTCCACCTTAAAAGCAATACAGTAAATTAAAAAGGATACACACAGACGTTAGCTTGAGCAAGATATTAACATTCAAGACAAAATGATCATATACAGCAAACATCTGTCCAGGATTTTTCATACCTGTTACAATGGTAGCTGGTAACTACAAGAGTAAGAAGTCAAAAATTGATAATATTGATACCTTCTGAAACAAAACATTACAGGCAATGACAATTAAGTTGCATTATATTATTTCGTAAGTCAAGAAGCAACATATAAGGCCATATGGTCCTCACTCAGAATATACAGTCAATAATCCATACCACAAACCATATAAACTCCTTAGTCGCAAGAGATCTTGTTAGCTCATGCTTATGCAGTGTTTCTTTTACAGTGCCTTTCACATTGGATAAAAAAAATTGCAAGTTTTAACAGGACTGAATTGATTCTATAATTGCAGTTTATATGAGAAAGAAGTAAATATATAGATAAAGAACTGAAGTCCTGACTTCACATCACTGCCCAATAATAGTGAAAAACCAGAAATCCAAAAATTCATCTTATTAACATACTCAATATTAAACATTGCGCAACAAAACTTAAGTATAAACACCATTAATCACACCTGAAAATCCTAGAATGAACTAAATTCTAAACCCTATTTATTAGTACTGAATTCTACTTAAAAAGTTATAATTTTTATTCTACTTAATCTGTAATACTTAAAATTAGTAATAATTAATTTCATTCTTCAAATATGCCTATATCTATTAAAATAATAAAAAATATAAATTTCAATATGAACGCATCAAATAACATAGAATTATACATACTAAATATTAAATAGCACTAAATAATGTTTTAAGAGTGGTAAAGACTAAAGATGTGTTTGAATACGGTGACATCCTTTTTATTTTTTATTTTTTCCATGAGAATATGTACGCCAACATCTGCATGCACAAAGTTGCCCAAGAGCTTTTACCATTAAATTTTTACTTTTGCCGAGCATCTTCATGTTCACACAAGAGATGACAATACTCATAATAATTATCGTGCAATCCACCCATAATCAGTGATTAAGAAACCAAATAAACACAGATAAAAAAATAGATATGCACACACACACACCCGTACACGCAGATGAACCCACACACGCAAACAGTAGTTTGCGAACCATCAATGGGAAGAAGTCAAAGAATTCTATAAAATTGAATCCCCAAAATAATAATAGTAATAAAAAATTAGATCCCAATCCTTAGCCCCAATATATTTTCTTCTCTCTTTCTTCTTAGTTTTCAGATTTTTAGAAATTAAAGACTTACCTTTCAGCTGTCGTTTATAGAGGAAGGTCTAACGGGTTGGGCTGCCAAAAGAGAAAATACAGCAGCCACCCATGGGATCTGAAATAATCAATAATAATAATATGAATAGCAAGCTTTTTTAGATGATTTTAACAATTCAGCTCTTGGAAATCTTACAAACTTCACAAAGCTTTCTTAAGTGGCGATTTACATATATATTAAGAAATTAAGAAAAGATAAATCATACTCGAAATTTGTCGTCTGTGGCGAGTTGCAGCAAGGTTTGCCGTCGACTTACTTGCTGGAGAGAGAGACAGCGGCAGTGTGTGAGGGAGGAGCCGTCGACTGCTGCTTTAGAGAGAAAGAGAGAATGAAGGCGGAAAGAGAGAATGAGCCGTCGACTTACCTAGGGTTTTTGCGTTTTATACTTCTAACAAAGATTAAATTACTTAAATGCCCCTATTTTAGCAACGAAATCCTAATTCCGTTGCTATTTAGCAACCGAAACCATATTCCGTTGCTAAATAGCAATAGAATTTATATTCCGTCGCTATTTAGCAACGGAAATTTTATTCCGTTGCTATTTTAGTAACCGAAACCGATAGCAACCGAATTCAATTCCATTGCTAACTTTCGTTGAAAGCGAAATTTAGCAACCGAATATATATTTCGTTGCTATTTAGCAATGGAATATGAATTCCGTTGCTATTTAGCAACCGAATATATATTCGGTTGCTAAAATAGCAACAGAATACATATTCCGTTGCTATTTTCCGTCCTAAAATTTTCCGCCATTTTTTGCCCCGTTAATTAGCAACAGAAATTTTATTTTGTTGCTAACTTTCGTTGAAAGTGAAATTTAGCAACCGAATATATATTCCGTTGCTATTTTCCGTCCCAAAATTTTTCCGCCATTTTTTGCCCCGTTAATTAGCAACGAAATAGAAATTCCATTGCTAATTTTCGTTGCTAAATATTGGCGCCATAAATTCCCTCCACTTTTAGCAACGAAAGCTAACCAAATTTTTTTCCGTTGCTAATTTCATAAAATTTAACCAATTTTAGCAACGAAAAAGATTTTCCGTTGCTAAATAGCAACGAAATTGTATTTTCGTTGCTAAATTAGCAACGAAATGAATTCCGTTGCTATTTCAAGAATTTCTTGTAGTGATTAGTTTCACGATGGAGCAGTGTCAATGGACTCCAGTCACTCTCTAAATTAAAATAAACATTCCTTCACATATTTAACATACATAAAGCATAATCAAAAGAAAAAATAAATTTGCTTGGACACTTACTTGCTTTGTTGATAACTTCTTAAATTTTCAGCTTTAAAAGCTTTTAACCATCATTTTCCTTCTCTTTACCTCTTTCATCTACTTCATCTCTTTTCTCTACACAAACCCATAATCCCACATGAATATCTCAATAATTAATATATAAATTCATAAATTACAACAATTTTGAACAATTATTTAGCTAGATTTTCGTCTAACTAGCATGGATTAAATTTTCCCTAATTAACTAAATCCCTAAATCTGAATTTTATCACCTTTTCCTTAAATTTCTCACTATAAATCAAAAATTAGAAGGAAAAGAATGCTTACCCAGCCATTAGAAGAGAAGGAGCAATTGAAGAGAGGGAGCAATTAAATAGAGGAGCGGCTTGCTGATGAGAGGCTGGAATAGGAGGAAGAATAGTAGGGGATAGCACCCCTATCACGTGCAAAAGAGAATAGGAAGGAAGGGGACGATGGCAACGCAGTGGGAGGCGACGGTAGGAGAAGCGGCGATGGATGGAGCTGCTGGCATAGCCGGACCGAAAAGGAGAAAAAGGATGGAGGGAGAAGAGAAAAGAGGAGCGATGGGTTTGGCAGAGGTGAATCTCGATCAACCAACCAAAAAAGAAAGAAGAAAGGGAAATTCTAAGGCCAAAACGATGTAGTTTTGGAAATTTTCCCTTTAGGTACCCTAAGTTTTAAGCCCTCAATCCTTTCTTCCTTCTATTTACATTTTGGCCAAAATTCAACTACACCTATGTATATTTATTCTCTTCTCTATTTTTCATTCTTTATTACATTTTTAGGTGCTCACTTATTTATTATTTATATTATTATCAATTGGCCCTGATAACATTAATTAAGCCCAATTCTCTTTCTTTTGTGCATTTTAATCCCCAATTTAATTAATTCAACCTATATATATATATATGTTATTTATTTATTTTCTTTGAATTTTAAGTATTCTTAATTATTTATGTTTATTTAAAATTTTTATTTAGAAAAAAAAAAGAGAAGTTGAGCAAGTTTTTATATGGGAAAGGTTTGCCTACGGAATTTCAATTCAGTGGATAATTTACCTACAAAAAATGCATAATAGATTAGCTTACAAGTGGTGGTGAAACTTTTATGGGTATCAATTATACATGTTATTGTTAATTAACTAATTAATTAATTTATTCATGAATGTTTTCCGATCCTTAATAACAAATTATAAAAGTATTCTAACTAAGAAGTTAATTTTTCTATAGTTGAGTTGGATAGAAACTCTCTGTTGCATTTTCAGTAAAAAAATAACTAAGAAATAAAACTTTGATTGGTCAACTTTAATATATTTATTCATTAATGACTTCAAAATACATCCAACTATTGTACATAGCATCATTCATATCTATTTAAAAATTCTCATACATATATCCAAAAATATTTAACTGTTTATAAAAAAATTGGTTTTTTTTAATAAAATAGTTAAATAGAATTAATAGAGTGATAAAAAAGTTAAGTATTATTAATTTTTGCTTAATTATTTATGTAGCAAAATTACCTATGGAATGGCAATTTCATAGGAAAATTAACTACGAAAATTGAATTTTGTAGGTAATTTACCAACGGAATAAACATTCTGTCGGTAATTTCCCTACGAAATTCAATTGTCATAGGGAATTTACCTATGAAATAGCGATTCCGTAAGGAAATTACTGATGAAATTTTTATTTCATAGGGAAATTACCGACGGAATATTTATTTCATCAATAAATTTTGTATACAATTTTAATCGCATAATATTGGCGCTAATTTACAGATGAAATAAAATTATATCAGTAATTTTCCTATGGAATTCAGTTTTCATAGGGAATTTACCTACGAAATGGCGATTCCATAGGAAAATTACCAAAAAATATTTATTCCGTCAGTAAATTTTGTGTACAATTTTAACCGTGTAATATTGGCGCTAATTTACCGACTGAATAAACATTTTATCTGTAATTTCCCTACGGAATTCAATTTCCATAGGTAATTTACCTACGAAATGGCAATTCCGTAGGGAAATTTCCGACTAAATGTTTATTCCGTCGGTAAATTTTGTGTATAATTTTAGCCGCATAATATTGGCGCCAATTTAACGACAGTTTTTTCTATTCCATCGCTAAATTCCATCGATAAAGTTTGGCGGGAAAATTTCCCTCCATTATTTATGACGGATTTGTTATTTCGTCACAATAAATATTTTTTCAACAATTTTCCCTGCGAAAAATATTTTTCCGTCGATAATTAACGATGGAAAATTTTTCATTGGTAAGTTTTCATCGGGAATCAGGATTTCTTGATAGCATCTGATGTT
>CM075810.1:31877783-31919704 GCA_037975025.1 Excoecaria agallocha | reverse complement strand
TATTTAAAAGAAGTAACGTGAAGAAAAGAATGGTTGTGCTCTCCCGAGCATAATTTTTGCTCTTCTGAGCACAGTTTTACTCTTCCTACTGGGAAACATGCTCTCCCAAGCATTTTGACCGCTTTCCCATGCAAAAAAAGAAAATTATCGACAAAAGTCTTCCTATTCAAGAGAAACTCCAACTCAACCTCAGAAAAGGAAGTCTTAGTCAACAAAACTTCTTCTTTGGCAGTGATTCCACTCTATAAAATGGGCACTAAGACATTAAAGTGAGGATAGCCAATTAGATAGATAGAGAACATTAAATTACAAATTTTCTTTAGCATTCTATTTTGTTTTCTTTAGTTCATTTGTACAGTAGTTTTAACTTAGTTTTTCTTTTATTCTTAGTTTGCAAATCTTTTATTTTAATTGCTCTTTTATTTTAATCATGTTTAGGAAGTAGTTTTTCTCTTTTTGCTAATGGATTCTTGAAAACTTATATTTTTATTGTTATGACATAATTGAGCTTTGAATTTAATATTAGTTAATTATTTCTTGGTTTTAAACATATTCTTATCTTTGATTATGCTGAGATTAATTGTTGGTTTATTGAATAAATAACTAAAAGTTGATTTAGACACTGTCATTGATTTGCATGTTCATAGATTAACTCTTTAATATTTATGCTTGATTATTTTCTGAAATATGAGGTAATTATGTGTTAATTTTATTGATTAATACTAAGAGAGGAGGAACTAAGAATAAATTCGAGTTGAATTACTTGAAAAAGAGTTCAATGAAAGTTTAGGAAGTTAAAACTGGATTTTCATGCTAAGTATTAGATTTGTCTATGAGTTTAATACTAATAATGATATTCTTGCATAAAGATATCTTGCTTTATTACTAGTTTTTCCATAATCACTGGTGTTTATATAGAATTTAAGTCATTACAATTAAAGTTAAGGTGGATAGTTCCTTTAGTAAGAGAATTTCAGTTATTATTTTGTTTTAATTCATGTTAGTTTAATTTTAGTTTTTTGTTTTGTTTAATTGTTTATTTAGTTTAATTTTTGTCTTTCAATCAATAATATTGGGGAAACAATCTCAGATTGATTTAATTTGCATATAGATATCATCCTTAGCAATCCATGTTCCCTTAGGTATGATATTTGGGTTCTTAATTTATATTTTCCTATATTACTAGCTAATCTAGTACACTTGCCAGATACCGGTCAGTATATAAATGGTCCTCAACTATATTCAAGGATTTAATGAAATGGCATAACGAATATAATAACAATAAGCTCATGAATAGATGCATGTGTTATTTTTAATAGTAATCCATAAATAAATAATGATATAGATAAATAAGTAGTTAGAAGTAAATAACATGTGATGGAAAATAATGTTAAATGTGAATACAAAATGTTCTTAAATGCCATGAAATTATCATCTATTGTTTATAGTAATAAACATATATGTTTTAATTCTTGCTTTAAGTGCATCTGATTGTATTGATAATGTTCAAAAGTGGTCATCTACACATTTTATGTTCCCCACTAAGCTTTATAGCTTAGCACAAATTTTTATCCATGTAGGTTGTGAAGATAGGACTTCTTCACAGGAATAGTATATGCAACAGGATGGCCAACACAAGACATAGGGATTAAAAAGAGTGTAGTTTTCATTATGGTTATTATTTTAAAGTATGCTGGTAATTTTGAATTGTATAGATGTTTAGTAAATGAAATGTGGTAATGATAATGGGATTTATATGTAAGTTTAAATGTTATTAGTAAAGTCTATATTTTGAGATTTTTGAATATCTTATAAGTTTTTTTATAGTGTTGATTAGTAAAAATTAAATCAATTTATTATAGTTCATGGATTTAATATGTTAGTGGATAGATATATGTTATAGAGAATGGTGTTATAAGTCTAACTCATTCCAAGTCTTTATATGGGCCAATGAATCTAGGGCAAAGATTTTATTCCTTCCCAAACTGTAGCACATTTCTACAAGGTGACACCTTTAGGAAAAATTTATCACCAACCTGATATTTAATATCTTTCCCTTTTAAATCTGCATATGAATTTTGCCTACTACTAGCCACTTTCAATCTTTGTTTAACAATTTACACCTTCTCTTCAGTATCTCTGATAAAATTGGACCAATCATATTGTTTTCAACTAATTCGGTCTAGCAAATTAGGTTTCCACATTTTTTAACATATAGGGCTTCCTAGGGTGCCATACTAGTAATGGTTTGGTAAGTATTAGTGTATGCAAATTCCATGAAATCAAGGTACTTATCCTAACTTCCTGAGAAATCTAAACACCTATTAACATATCCTCAAATACTTGTATAATCCATTGAGATTGTCCATTCATTTGTAGGAGAAATGCAGTACTATAGTGAAGTTATGTACCTAAAGCCTATTATAAACTCCTCTAAAATCTAGAAGTGAACCTTGGCTCTTGATGAAAAATCATAGATATCATTATTCCATGTAGTTGAACAATTTCATTTACATATAATTCAACAAATTTGTCAATTAAAAAGTATGCTGAACTGGGATAAAGTGAGCTATTTAATCAATTTATCAACAATCACCCATAGTATATCATGGTTTCTTAGTGTAAGAGGTAGGCCTGTAATAAAGTCCATGGTGATGTTATCCAATTTCCACTATGTAATTTGTAGCACCCTTATCCTATAATCTATACATATCACTTTATCCAACTCATTAGTATTAGTGTGCAACATAAACATATACCAACTATATAGAGAATTGTTATTTATAATTAATCCATAAGACTACTAAACTATTAAGACTTTAATATATACATTAAAGTCTCTTTACAAAATATAACAACTAATTAACATCTTACAAAATAGTTTTACTTTTACAAGATTTCCAACACAATAAAAAACCCTCAAAATACAAAAAAGAAGACTATATACTTTATAATCTTCAAAGACTTGTGTTGGCCAACCTGCTACATATATCAGTCATACGAGAAAGTCCTAGCCTTGCAACCTACACGGATGAAACACTCATGCTAAGCTATAAAGCTTAGTGGGGAACTAAATCATGATAAACGACCACTCACAGTGATCATCAACAAACACACAACATGCCTCAAATATAACAATGATTTATATCAAGAAATGAACGAAATTAAACATTTACATTTAATTATAAAAATCATAAAGTTCAATAGTAAGAATTTGTATTGACTTTTCAATCATTATATATGATCATACAAGTTCCAACTACCTTTGGACTTAAATTGAATTATTTATAATATGATTATTTTATTAATCAATGCTTAATCATTACAGTATAGTTATCCATTATTAATTCCATAAACAATATTCACAAGTGTTGAAATTATCTTACTTCTATTCTTGTATGTCTAGGATATACACACATTAGAATTATATAACAAAACAACACTTCCAATTATAATGAGATTATAAAATTACCATAGGCTTATTTTATGTTCTATAAGTTATTCATGTTATAACATGTTAGATGTATCATAAAAATAAGCCTATCAACTAAACATATCACTTGTATATCATTACCATAAATAACAAATACATATTAAAGAATGTGTACATGCAACAATATGAACACATATATAATCATCAATTAAACAATTAACATGTATTTTTCATACTAGTAGTATAGATGCATATACTATGGGGCATTCTTTAGATGCATGTTTTATATGCAACAAAAGGAATTTCATATGTAGAATAATATGAAGTCAATTAAGAATTTCCATGCCTTATTAAACTTTTCTTACCTTTGACAATAAAGCATGCATTATTCTAAAGAGGTGGATATCGAAATATACGGTAGTACTCGAAGGTACAAAATTGTTGATTATAACGATGGCACCCGAAGGTATTAAATGATGATCCTTTGTAGGGATAAAACTGTATGATAAATCGGTGGACCCAAACGAGGTCGAACAAATAAGATGAAACCAAACAGGGTCAATCAAATAGCATGGACCGGTTAAACAAACCCAAGTGAGGTTGGTTACAACCCACACGAGGGTTATTTAAATTAACTTTAACTTTTAAACACAAATAGGATCACTATACTTTTAAATTCAAGTCGACCTAAATAGGTCAAAATGTTCAGAAGCAGCTGCAAGGTACCCTTATAGGCATGCCTATCTATCCACTTCCTAGACTCAATGCAGGCAATAAAATCAATTTACTTTATCTTTCATTTATTCATTCATATTTTTATATGCACATGTATACTCTTGGGTAACTATAAACAATGTACTCATACACATGTTCATGTGTAACTTTCTATAAACCTGGAAATATGCTCATTATTGGGTATTACTACTTTATACTTGTGATCTTATTCGATCAAGTAACTAGTCTATATGTCAAAACTATACTTATATAATGCCATTTGTACTCATACATAATCATGTAAATATATATAGTCTCATATAACATTGCCATTATATACTTTAATAAAATTTCTATAATTGAGTCTATAGCACTATAGATCTGTATTTTAGCATGCTAACATGTGACAGCACATATGCTTAATCATGTCATTTCAATTAAGTAAATACATATTCATACATTTCACTTTAAACATATTCTTCGAAACATTACTCTAAAACATCTTTCAAGCTTCAAACCCAATCATGTAAGATCATACAACTAAATATAGTAGCTTTAGATTTATCGATATGTATACAACTAGGTATCATCATCTTTACATATAAATATATATAACATAACATGTTTTCATTTTCTTGGTTCATATACTCCAGCATCAAATGAACATTCATGAGTAGCATTTTTAATATTAACTATTTTGTATGTATTTATATCTACATTTAAGTATGTTTGCATATAACAATCATGTATAAAAGTTTTAGTCACATATATATAACCCTTTATTAATAGCCATATCACATGCCATATCCAATTCATTGTGTATTTACACAGACACAAATTTAATTTAACTATATAAAAAGCATAATGTAAGATACATTAAAATTCTGCATAGGGCAGCATTCTGGATCCAATTTGTGAGCCACTTACGATTTTGAAAAAGTCATTTTTAGGCTAAATGATCTTGCAAAATTTTATTCCCCAATGTGTCTAGTTTCCATAGCATCAAAATTAACATTCATATCTTACCTATAGCTCAAGATATTTGAGAAATACTATAGGTTGTTCATAGAACCAAAACAGTGTTTGATGTCACTTATAAATATTCATAGCATAATGGGATTTAGACCAAATTTTCTTCATAAAAGTTATACTTTCATGTCTCTAGTTTTACCAAGATTTTACTTTTTAACATTTTAACAACTCTACAAAAAGTTATGCCCAACTTACTAAAATCTGTCCCTAAGAGTACATTTAGTACCTACGAATTTCAAGTCAACATTTGACATGCTTGCATATATTTTTAAGTCATACTTCCTTCATATAAAATGTGTATTTATTAGTCTTTTTTGCATAGGAATTAATCTAATGTCATTTTGATCATTGTACACCAGATATCTCAATTTTACCACAAAATGCTCCAAAACCAAGAAGAATAGCTCACTACAATTTCAAGTGAATATTTGGTTAGCATACAAGCATATTTAGCCATAAGTATCACTACAAAGTTATAGGTATGTTTCTTATGTAAAACATGAAATTGGATTAACTCAATTGAGGTTTTATAACCTAATTTATGTTGAAATTACAGCAACTAGTTCATAATGCTTACATGTTTCTCTTTATTAAAGATTCCTAAAATTTATTCTCATTACATTTGTTCAACATATCCTACAAATATATTCATGTTACTTCTCTAATTATTTACATAAAAGTATAATAATACTAATCCCCTGTGTTTCTAATTTCCAAAACATCAAGAATTACCTTAATATCACATCTATAACTCAAGATAATTAAGAAAAACCAAAACAGTTCATAATACCAAAAACAATTTTTTATCACCAATTTTAAAATTCATATAAAACTATGCTTACATAATTAGACAAACATTTCTTCATGAAATTTGTATTATTAAATTTCTAGTTTACCAAGAATTTTGTATCATCTCATTCCGAGTCTTCTACAATAAAATATTATGAAAATACTGAGGCTAGTTCACAGTAACTAAACAGTAGTTCACATCCGATTTCAACTCAAGATTACTTAAACTAAAAAGGAGAATCAAACAAAAGTTCCTTATACAAAAACACAGGTCCATATCTTAGGTGTAAGCAAAAAATGAAAACACCAAAATTAGAGTTGTATAACTTAAGATGTACTTCAAAAACAGAAACCGTTTCATAGTGATCCTACACAGATTATATATACATATATATATATATATATACATATATATATATATACATATATATATATATATATATATATACATATATATATATATATACATACATACATGTGTATATACATATATATATATATGTATATATATATATATATATATATATATATATATGTATATAATACATATATACATATATATATATATACATATATATACATATATATATATATATATATAATATATATATATAATATATATATGTATATATACATATATACATCTATATGTATATATATGTATGTATATATATATACATATATGTATATATACATATGTATATATACATGTATATATGTATATGTATATATGTATATATACATATGTATATATATATATATATCATGTATATATATATACATATATGTATATATACATATGTATATATACATGTATATATATATATGTGTATATATATATATATGTATATATATATATATATATATATATATAGATGTATACATACATACATATATATACATATAGATGTATATATACATATATATGTATATACATATAGATGTATATATATATATGTATATATATGTATATATACATATAGATATATACATGTATATATATATATGTATATATATATACATATATATACATATATACATATGTATATATATGTATACATATATACATATGTATATATATGTATACATATATATATATATACATATGTATAGATGTATACATATGTAATACATATGTATATATGTATTACATATGTATACATATATATACATATGTATATATGTATATATATACATATGTATATATGTATATATATATATATATTATATAATATATTATATATATAGTATATATATATATATATATATATATATATAGTATATATATATATATATATATATAATGACACATGCAAAGTATTATATTTCTATCTCTAAAAACCACATCACCAACTAAAAATTCATCTCTCACATATATAAATCTACAGTTCTAGCAACAATAACCATATGCAACATGAATAAAATTCCAAAACCTATTTTGAAATTGCAACTCTCTTCAAAATCTTTTTTCACTCTTCTTAATTGCTTAAACCCTTGAAAGCATCTTTAAATCCAGCCTTGCTTCTTTGCATAAGATAGAAATATGAAGATTTTCTTTGATTAAAAGGGACCGGATTCTATGGTAGAGAATGTGAAGTTTCAATCTTTTTATGAGAAAGAGAGAAAGAAAAGTCTTTAAGAGAAAGAGAGAAAAGTGAGTAATTTGTTTTCAATTTATTTTCTTCTTCATCAAAGAGACGTCCCTCTCTCTTTGAACTCATAATTTTTCTCTCTAATTTGCATTAATTCAGATTTTATAATGGAATGAAAATTCTCTTTTTGATCCTTCAAAATTTTGCATGTCATACTATCATTTATTTGCAATTTAAACAATGTTCCATTTATTTATTTCTTTTCTTAAATCAACCTCTCATTTCTTCCTTTTTTCATAATTTACCCTTAAATTTCTATATTAACAAATTGACCCCTAAATTTTCATCCTCTTTTAAATTAGCCTTCAAACTATATTATTATTACTTGATTATTGCATCCCATATCACAGGTAGTTTTCTAAGTTCAATTTGTAAGCAATTTTCGACCTTACAAAAAGTGTTTTTAACAAAAGTAGTTTTATATAAACTTATTAAAATATGTTTCTAATTTCTAAATCATCAAGAATCATCTCTATAGCATTTTTATATTTTAAGATATTTACAAAATACTGAGGTTTATTCCTAGTGACTAGGCTGCAAACTATTCCGGAATTTATGCTTAAATTTAGCCTAGTTAAAGACATATTTAGAACTTGGTTTCTCATATGAAATCTAAGTATGGATGTCTATTTTCACACCAAATTTGAATAATCTAATTTTGTTCTCTATAACTCGAAATATAGTCAAAAGAGTGGCTAAAGGTCAAGTAAAACATAATAATCCATCCAATAATTTTGAATTAGACTTTGCTAATGTGAAATTGCCCTTGAATTCTTCTAAGGACTATTTTAGGTCCTTACAAATCTCTCCCCCTTAAGGAAATTCGTCCTCGAAATTCATACCGTATTATTTCTCAAATACATCACTATCATTCCTATACTTTTGTGTCTAACATTTATAAACTTTTATTTCATACTATCTCTACAAACTTTGTTTGATGCATACTTAAACTTAATTTGATTCTCTTATAACTTTATCTCCATATAAGAAGCAACCTTATCATATAGTTATATCCTTACCATGCTCAATGTATATCCTGTCAGTTTCCTTTTTAGTTGGGGCTATAAATGAACATGATGCTTGATGCTATGCGTGAATGATGCTTTTATGTATGCAATAAGATGCAAATGCATAATCTCATGTGCTGTATATGTTTTTGCCCCATCCAATGTGTAATGTTTCATCAATTGCCCTTACTCAATAAGGAAACACTGACAGATATACATAAAACATTTTAATAAATCCTCAAATTATCATCTCAAAAGCCTCAACTATAAATCTTCTCATTAATTAACATAGCTTTATCTCATGTTTCAAAATAATCACTACGTATTCTATTAACACACTTATTTCATAATCATGTATACTTTCATATGCACATATTATGTACTATTCAATTCGAAATTAAGATACCAAAAAAGTACTATTATACACATAGTCCATTTATGAAACTTCAATCATATACCTTTACCCACATATATAACTATCCTTATATCCTGTTTATTAGATTCTATCGAATCATCACACTTCAATCTAACCATATCATGACCAGGATATCTGCATTGGCCAACACTTTATAGCTTCCTATGATAACAACTCTAGACACCTATAGCCTAAAAATGGCTAAACTAACTGCTCTGATACCATTAATTGTAGCACCTTTATCCTATAATCTATACATATCACTTTATCCAACTTATTACACAAGTATTAGTGTGCAATATAAACATATACCAACTATATAGAGAATTGTTATTTATACTTAATCCATAAGAGTGCTAACTATTAAGACTTTAATATATACATTAGAGTCTCTTTACAAAATATAACAACTGATTAAAATCTTACAAAATAATTGTACTTTTACAAGATTTCCAACACAACAAAAACCCTCAAAATACAAAAAAGAAACAAAAAAGAAGACTATATACTTTATAATCTTCAAAGACTTGTGTTGGCCAACCTGCTACAGATATAAATCCTACGAGAAAGTCCTAGCCTTGCAACCTATACGGATGAAACACCCGTTCTAAGCTATAAAGCTTAGTGGGGAACTAAATCATGATAAAGGACCATTCACAGTGATCGTCACAAGCACACAACATGCCTCAAATATAACAATGATTTATATCAAGAAATTAAAGAAATTGAACATTTACATTAAATTATAGAAATCATAAAGTTCAACAGTAAGAATTTTTATTGACGTTTCAATCATCATATATGATCATACAAGTTCCAACTTCCTTTGGACTTAAATTAATTTATTTATAATATGACTATTTTATTAATCAATGCTTAATCATAAAAGTATAGTTATCCATTATTAATTCCATAAAAAATATTCACAAGTGTTGAAATTATCTTACTTCTAGTATTGTATGTTTAGGATATACACACATTAGAATTATATAACAAAACAACACTTCTAATTACCATGAGATTATAAAATTACCACAAGCTTATTTTATGTTCCATAAGTTATTCATGTTATAACATGTTAGATGTATCATAAAAATAAGCCTATCAACTAAACATATCACTTTTATATCATTACCATAAATAACAAATACATATTAAAGAATGTGTACATGCAACAATATATAATCATCAATTAAATAATTAACATGTATTTTTTATACTAGCAGTATAGATACATATATTATTGGGTATTCTTTTAGATGCAGGTTTTGTGTGCAACAAAAGGAATTTCATAAGTAGATAATATTGAAGTCAATTAAGAATTTGCATGCCTTATTAAACTTTCTTAACCTTCAACAATAAAGCCTGCACTATTCTAAAGAGGTGGATATCGGATATACGGTAGTACTCGAAGGTACAAAACTGTTGATTATAACGATGGCACCCGAAGGTAAAAATAAGATACCTGAAGGTATTAAACGATGATCCCTTGTAGGGATAAAACTATATGATAAATCGGTGGACCCAAATGAGGTCGAACAAATAACATGGACCCAAACGGGGTCAATCAATTAACATTGACAGGTCAAGCAAACCCCGAGCGGCGGTCGGCTACAATCTATACGAGGGTTGTTTAAATTAACTTAACTTTTAAACCCCAAACAGGATTACTATACTTTTAAATTCAAGTGGACCTAAATAGGTCAAAATGTTCAGAAGTAGCTACAAGGTACCGTTATAGCCATACCTATCTATCCACTTCCTAGACTCAACGTAGGCAATAAAATCTATTTACTTTATCTTTCATTCATTCATTCATTCATATTCTTATATACACATGTATACTCTTGGGTAACTATAAACAATGTACTTGTAAGGACCCAAAATAGGTCCTAGTAGAATTCAAGGGCAATTACATATTATTAAAGTCTAATTGAGCATTATTTGATGAATTGTTAAGAGTTAAGTTATTAATTGGGGCAAAAATATTATTAAGTTGTCAATAATTATGTGATAAATGTGTAAATTATATGGTATGAATTTTATAAGATCATAATTAAATTATTATGTTGGTTTAATAATATTCAAGGGTGTAATTGAAGTAAAAAGTATTAATTTGGGGTAAATTTATAATTACGGCATCTTTAGGGGCAAATGTGACTAAATGAATAATTGAGAGGCCAATTTAAGGAAAGGAATAAATGGTGTGGGTTAATTTGTTAGAATAGATTAAATGGTGGGGACAAATTAACATGCAAAGAAGTGTGGCTTATTGTGTAACATGCAAATAGTTGGAGGATTAAAAGGGATATTTGTGTGGGACATGCTGATGTCATTTTCCACTTAACTCACCATGCAAGCAATGTATTTAGGAGATTTATAGAGGTTTGGTCGGCCATTTGAGAAGGAAAAACCAGAAATTCTTTATCCCTTATTCTCTCATTTCCTTTGTATCCTCTCAAGCAAACCAAGTTAAATTCATGATGGTTAATCAAGAAGTATTTGTGTAACAACTTTAAGGTAATTAATCTAATGAATTCCATCTTCTTCTTCTTCTTTTCATTCTCATTTTATTGAGGTAATGGTTGAGTATGGTGCTGGATTTTTTGATTAAAAGATGATGTTGGTTATAAAGGAGAAGAGGAGGGTAGAAACAAGGAAAAGTAGTTACAAAGAGTAGAGAGCAAGGAGAATTTAAAGAAGATTTGAGTTGCATGTCCAGGTTTGGGAACTATTATTTCTTGCATGCATTAATATTGTGTTTCATTATGGATTTTATAAGTATATTGACTTGAATTAAGACATTAGACATTAATGTGAAAGTGCTGTCCAGAAATTCGGATTGACCTCCAATGACTAATTTGATCATAAGTTGAGTTTTTGAACTCCGAATTTGATGTTACTAGTTGGGTTAGAACCGGGTCTTCTGTGCCTACAAATGTTATAGAAATAACAATAATGAAATTTTGCCTCTAAGGTCCTCAAAAATGCCCAAAACAGTAGCTTTTGAAAGAAGAAAAGTTAATGAATTTGAAATTCTGAGTTAAGTTTCTATGAACCAGTTTCGGAATTTTGTGGATATCTTGAATTTTAAAACTCTGATTTGAGTAAACTCAGTTGGTACTTACTCTTAGGATTTGGACCTAAAATTTTGTAGAAGAAACCTATATTTAATTCTGCTTCTAAGTGCTCCTAAAATTAATTTAAAATTCGGACTGAGCTGCTACCTAGTTGTTAAGAACATGTTACAGTATTTTTGCTATAATATTTGTTGAGAAGTCTAAATGCATTGAAACAAAATTCTGGTTAAAATAGACTTATAGGAGAATCATCTTCATGAAGGAAGGTTGTTTAAATTCTGTACCTATTTTATTATATGAATTTATTAATTGGTGATAAAAACTGAATTAGGTGCAGTAAAGTGCTGCCTAGGAAACGAGAATGGACTGTAGTAATTCAGTGTATCTCTTGTTATAGAGGTTGAAATGAGATGATTCCAAATTATGATGAAATTAGACTTATTTATCTACAACTTTTGTGAAGAAATCATAATTTGATTCCGTTTATAAATATGTCAAAAAGTGACTCGAAATGGAACTGTTGACAGCACTTTTTCAGTGGACAGTTTGCAGTATTTTGTGCATAATTAATTTTGTAGAGGTCAAAATGCTATGGATAAAAATTCCAGTTAAAATAGACTTATGGGAGTACAACTCTTATGAATTAATGTTAGTTCAATTCTGTGCTTATTTTGTTCCACAAATTTTTCAACGTGGTCACACAAACTGTTTTCAATGACATTGCTGGTTGTATAATTATAGGTAATAATAGTGGTATTGTAAATTTATACATGACTATGATGTTATCTATCATCATATTACATATGTAAAATAGTTACTTGATTTGAAGGGATTACAAGTACAAAATAGTAATACTTAATTGTGCTCAAGATAACATGTTTATAGAAAACTTATACGTTTATATCTATGACACCATGCTCGTATATATATACATGAATATATATGTATGAACATCAATATGTATATGATGAGAAAAGAGCAAAGTACAGAATAACAATACCGAATTGTGCATATGATCACATGTTTACAGAAAGTTATACGTGAGCATGTATATGATTACCTTGTACATAGTTATATAAGAGTATACATGTATATGAATGAGTAAAGAAAAGATAACGTAAAGAGATTTTACTGCCTGCATTGAGTCTAGGAAGTGGATAGATAGGCATGCCTATAAGGGTACTTTGCAGCTGCTTCTGAACATTTAGACCTATTTAGGTCCACTTGAATTTAAAAGTATAGTGACCCTGTTTGGGTTTAAAAGTTAAAGTTAATTTAACAACCCTCGTGTGGGTTGTAGTCGACCCCGTTTGGGTTCGCTTGACCGGTCCATGTTATTTGATTGACCCCGTTTGGGTCCATGTTATTTGATTGACCCCGTTTGGGTCCATATTATTTGATTAACCCCATTTGGGTCCATGTTATTTGATTGACCCCATTTGGGTCCATGTTATTTGTTCGACCTTGTTTGGGTCCACCGATTTATCATACAGTTTTATCCCTACAAGGGATCAGCATTTAATACCTTCGGGTATCTTATTTGTACCTTCGGGTACCACCGTATATCCCGATATCCACTTCTTTAGAATAGTGCAGCCTTTATTATCAAGGTTAAGAAAAGTTTAATACAGCATGCAAATTCTTAGTTGACTTTATACTATTCTACATATAAAATTCCTTTTGTTGCATACAAAACACATGTCTAAAAGAATGATCAATAGTATATGTATCTTTACTGCTAGCATAAAAAAAATGCATGTTAATTGCTAAATTCTCTCTATATATATGTCCTTTATTTTTATATGTATTATATTGTATGAGTTATGCTATAACACCCATTGTTTTTGAAATATGTGTTTTCCTATGCTTATATATATGTGTTCACATTATTGCATGTACGCATTCTTTAACGTGTATTTGTTATGTTTGGTTGATAGGCTTATTCTTATGATACATATGCTATAACATGTATAACTTATGGAATATAAAGTAAGCCTATAGTAATATTATAATCTCACGTTAATTGAAAGTGTTGAATTGTTGTATAATTCTAATGTTTGTATATCATGGACATACAAGAATAGAAGTAAGTTAATTTCAACACTTGTGAAGATTGTTTATGGAACATTAATAATAGATAATTATACTTTTATGATTAAGCATTGATTAATAAAATAATCATATGTTAATTCGTTCAATTTAAGTTCAAAGGAAGTTGGAACTTGTATGATCATATATGATAATTGAAACGTTAATACAAATTCTTACGGTTAAACTTTATGATTTCTATAAGTGAATGTAAATATTCAATTTCTTTCATTTCATGAAATAAATCATTGTTGTATTTGAGGCATGTTGTGTGCTTGTTGACGATCACTGTGAGGTGTCGTTTATCATGATTTAGTTCTCCGCTAAGCTTTATAGCTTAGCACGGGTGTTTCATCCGTGTAGGTTGCAAGGCTAGGACTTTCTTGCAAGAATGATATCTGTAGCTGGTTGGCCAACATAAGTCTTTGAAGATTATAAAGTATATAGTCTTCTTTTTGGTTCCTTTTTGTATTTCAAAGGTTTTGTGTTGTGCTGAAAATCTTGTAAAAGTACAACTATTTTGTAAGATGTTATCAATGGTTATATTTTGTAAAGAGACTCTAATGTATATTGTGAAGTCTTAATAGTATAGCACTCTTATAGATTAAGTATGAATATCAGTTCTCTATATAGTTGATATATGTTTAAGTTGCACAGTAAAACATGTGTGTTGAGAGGGATGAAGTGATATGTATAGATTATAGAATTAGGGTGCTACAATACTCATACACATGTTCATGTGTAACTTTCTGTAAACCTGCGAATATGCTCACTGTTGGGTATTACTACTTTATACTTGTGATCTTATTCGATCAAGTAACTATTCCATATGTTAAAACTATACTTATATAATGCCATTTGTACTCGTACATAATCATGTAAATATATATAGTCTCATACAACATTGCCATTATATGCATTAATAAAATTTCTATAATTGAGTCTATAGCACTGTAGATCTGTATTCTAGCATGCTAACATGGGACAGCACATATGGTTAATAATGTCATTTCAATTAAGTAAAGACATATTCATACATTTCACTTTAAACATATTATTTGAATCATTACTCTAAAACATCTTTCAAGCTTCAAACCCAGTCATGTAAGATCAAACAACTAAATATAGTAGCTTTAGATTTATCGATATGTATACAACTAGGTACCATCATCTTTACATATAAATATATATAGCATAACATGTTTTCATTTTCTTGGTTCATATACTCCAACATCAAATGAGCATTCATGAGTAGCATTTTTAATATTAACTATCATGTATGTATTTATATCTACATTTAAGTATGTTTGCATATAACAATCATGTATAAAAGTTTTAGTCACACACACACACACACATATATATAACCCTTTATTAATAGCCATTCCATATGCCATATCCAATTCATAATGTATTTACATAAACACAAATTTAATTTGATGATATAAAAAGCTTAATGTAAGATACATTAAAATTCTACACAAGGAAGCATTCTGAACCTAACTTGTGAGTCACTTATGATTTTCAAAAATTCATTTTTAGGCTAACTGATCTTCTACAATTTTATTGCCCTATGTGTCTAGTTTCCATAGCATCAAAATTCACCTTAATATCTTACCTATAGCTCAAGATATTTGAGAAATACTTTAGGCTGTTCATAGAATTAAAATAGTGTTTATTGTCACGTATAAAAATTCATAGCATAAAATTATGTGGGATTTAGATCAACATTTCTTCATAAAAGTTATACTTTCATGTCTCTAGTTTTACCAAAATTTACTTTTTAGAATTTTAACAACTCTACAAAAGGTTATGCCTAACTTACTAAAGTCTGTCCCCTAACAGTACATTCATTACCTACGAACTTCAAGTCAACATTTGACATTCTTTCATATATTTTTAAGTCATACTTCTTTCATATAAAATGTGTATTTATGCATCTATTTTGTATAGGAATTAACCTAATGTCATTCTGATCATTGTACACATAGATATCTCAATTTTACCACAAACTGCTCTAGAATCAAGAATAACAGCTCACTACAATTTCAAGTGAATATTTGGTTAGCATACAAGCATATTTAGCCCTAAGTATCTTCCACAAAGTTATAGGTATGTTTCTTATTTAAAATATGAAATTAGAATTAACTTAATTGAGGTTTTATAACCCAATTTATGTTGTAATTACAGCAACTAGTTCATGATGCTTACATGTTTCTCTTTATTAAAGATTCCTAAAATTTATTCTCATTACATTTGTTCAACATATCCTACAAATATATTCATGTTACTTCTATAATTATTTACATGAAAGTATCAAAATACTAATCCCCTATGTTTCTAATTTCCAAAACATCAAGAATTACCTTAATATCACATCTACAACTCAAGATAATTAAGAAAAACCAAAACAGTTCATAATACCAAAAATAGTTTTTTATTACCAATTATAAAATTCATATAAAAATATGATTACATAATTAGGCAAAAGTTTCTTCATGAAAGTTTATCCATAAATGTCTAGTTTACCAATAATTTTTTACCATCTCATTATAAGTCTTCTACAATAAAATATTTTCAAAATACTAAGGCTAGTTCACTGTAACAGGACAGCAGTTCACATTTGATTTCAACTCAAGATTACTTAAACTTAAAAGGAGAATCAAACAAAAGTTCCTTCTACAAAAACACAGGTCCATATCTTAGGTGTAAGTACAAATTGAAAACACCAAAATTAGATTTGTATAACTTGAGATATACTCCAAAAATAGAAACCGTTTCATAGTGATCCTACACAGATTATATATATATATATATATACCAAATGACACATGAAAAGTATTATATTTCTATCTCTAAAAACCACATCACCAACTAAAAATTCATCTCTCACATATATAAGTCCACAATTCCAGCAACAATAACCACATGCAACATGAATAAAATTCCCAAACCTGTTTTGAAATTCCAACTCTCTTCAAATTCTTCTTTCACTCTTCTTAATTGCTTAAACCCTTGAAAGCATCTTTAAATCCAACCTTCGTTCATTGCATAAGATAGAAATATGAAGATGTTCTTTGACTGAAAGGGGCCGGATTCTAGGGTAGAGAAGGAGAAGTTTCAATCTTTTTATGGGAAAGAGAGAAAGAAAAGTCTTTTAAAGAAAGAGAGAGAAGTGAGTAATTTGTTTTCAATTTATTTTCTTCTTCATCAAAGAGATGTCCCTCTCTCTTTGAACTCATAATTTTCCTCTCTAATTTGCAATAATTCAAATTTTATAATGGAATGAAAATTCTCTTTTTAATCCTTCAAAATTTTGCATGTCATGCTAAGTTCCCTCATTTATTTGCATGTTAAACAATGTTCCATTTATTTTTTTCTTTTCTTAAATCAACCTCTCCTTTCTTCCCTTTTTCATAATTTACCCTTAAATTTCTATATTAACAAATTGACCCCTAAATTTTCATCCTCTTTTAAATTAGCCTTCAAACTATATTATTCTTACTTGACTATTGTATCCCCTATCACAGGCAGTTTTCTAAGTTCAACTTGTAAGCAATTTTGGACCTTACAAAAAGTGTTTTTAACAAAAGTAGTCTTCTATAAACTTATTACACTATGTTTATAGTTTCTAAAGTATCAATAATCATCTCTATACCATTTTTATATTTTAATATATTTACAAAATACTGAGGTATGTTCATAGTGTCTAGGCTGCAAACTATTTTGGATTTTATGCTTAAATATAGCCTAGTTAAAGACATATTTCGAACTTAGTTTTTGCATATGAAATCTAAATATGGATGTCTATTTTCAAAACCAATTTGAATCATCTAATTTTGTGCTATATAACTCGAGATATAGTCGAAAGAGTGGCAAAAGGTTAAGCAAAACATAATAATCCATCCAATAATGTTTAATTAGACTTATCTAATGTTAAATTGCCCTTGAATTCTTCTAGGGCCTATTTTGGGTCCTTACATAATTGGGATGAGATTCAATAACCTTGAAGGAAGTTGGTGCTCAGCTTTCACCTGTTAGCAAGTTAGGCACTTAGATACATATTCCACTGCATCTCTCATTATTCTGGGTTGCAAGTAAAACTATTTCAAATCTTGGTACATATTGTTACCAATAGGGGGCATAGTGAAGATAATGTTGTGTGCTTTTTACAATAAGTTTCTCTTCAGTTCTCTATTATCTGGCACACATAGCCTATTACGGTAATACATACTCCTATCCACCTTATTGAATACTCTGATTGCTCTCCCTTATAGATGGATTGGAATATTCATTGTAGTTTTTCACCAATTTTTTGAGCTTTAATTATTTCTTATCTCGTATTAAGTCGTCCTTTCAATTGATCTATCAATGCTCTATTTGGTACAAATTTCCATTTACATTGCTGCAACATCAAGGTTGCCATCATTTGTCAACTTAAAGCAATAACCCCCATATTATCTTTCCTTAGGTGTTAATCAACTTGGCAGTCGTAGTCTTTAAATAACTCTAACCATCTACACTACCTTGGATTGAGTTCTTTCTATGTAAGCAAATTCTTTAGACTTTTGTGATCTGTATAAGCCCTTTCAAAGCAAACACTACTTATGCCTACTCTAGATCATGTGTGGGATAATTATATTCATGAGGCTTTCATTGCTTTGGTGCATATGCTATAATTTTACCCTCTTGCATCAACTCACATCCCAAACCATTCGTAGAAGCATCACTATACACGGAATATTCATTGTCTAGAGTTGTGTTAAAACTAGAGCTTCTATTAGAATCTTTTTCAACTATTCAAAGCTTATTTAGCGTTTATTATTCCATTCAAACTTGACACCCTTCTGAAGCAACCTAATAAGTGGAGAAGCAGTAACTGAAAATACCTTTACAAAATAATGGTAGTAACCAGGCTAAGCCTAGAAACCTCCTTACTTCTATTACATTTTGAGGTGGTTTTTATTAACAATGGCTTTGAATTTATTAGGATATACTCTAATACCTTTTGATGATGTAATCTAGAAAAAAAAAACTTGTTTAAGCCAAAACTTACATTTGATCAATTTGGCATACAATTGCTTCTCCCCGTAATATTTGTAGCACAATTCTTAGATGTTCTACATGCTCTAATTCAATTCTAAAATAAACCAGTATATAATTAGTAAAAACAATAACAAACTAGTTTAAATAATGTCTAAACACCCTATTCATCAAATCCATCAAAGCTGCTGGTGCATTAATCAACCTAAAAGGCATGACCAAGAATTCATAATGGCCATTCCGAGTTTTAAGGTAGTTTTCAAAATATCCTTATCCATTACTTGGAGTTGATAATATCCTGATTATAAATCAATTTTCAAAATCATGTTGGCAACATATATTTGTTCTTCACTGTCACTTTATTAAGGTACCTATAGTCTATAAACGTTTTTAAAATGCCATCCTTATTTTTGAAAAACAAAATTGGCACACCCCATGGTAACACACTAGGCCTAATAAAGCCTTTGTCTGGTAGTTCTTGTAGTTGAACTTTTAATTCCTTCAATTCTGATGGTGTAATTCAATATAGTGCTCTAGAAGTGGGACTTGTACCAAGTAAAACCTGATAACTCTTCTCAAAATACATCAGGAAATTCATTAACCACTAGTATGTTAGGAAGATTTACTTTTTCCCTCTTTCAACCAAGCACCAAAGCCAAGAATGCCTCGCACCCCTTTCGAAGGAAATATCTAGCTTGTATACCTAATATGGCTTTCTTTCTTGGCCAGCTTAATTTTTTCTACTCAAAGAGCTATTAAACAAACATATAATAATTCACAAGTTCCAAAGATATAGCTCTATTTAAATGTTATTTAATTCAATCATTTAAGCCATTCTCAAATTGCCAACATTTAAAAACTTCAATCAGCATCAATTCTACATACCTACTTAAGTTGGTAAACTCTTTTTCATATTTGGCAACCATTATACCCCTTTACTTCAAATTTAAAAACCATCTCAACTTTGCTTCTTTATAGGCTTTAGTAACATATTTTCTTTTAAACTCTTCTTCAAAGAATTCCCAAATAAACGGATCAAGTAATTGGGTTGTTTAAGCACTAACTTTAACCAAATTTACTTTTTGATAATTTTTTCTATTAAGATGGACATTTATTTATTTTCATTTTGTACTAGTTGTTAACTATTAATGAGGAAGCAGAAACTTCACAAGAAATAAACTTTTCACTTGATGATATCAAGGATAAGTATAAAGTGCTTGCAATGTATTCACATTTAAGTGTTTTCGAGATTTTTATCCTTGTACAACTTTCTGTTGTTCACATCTCTTTGCATTGTTGCAGTAGTTACAAAATTGCTGTATTTGACTTAAATAAATGTCTTGCAAAAACATCTATCAAAAGGTATATATCCAACATTTTCATATTTTTACAAGTTAAATAAATTGATTTCGTTTAAAGTGATTATTTTAACTAGGAATAGGCATGATAACTCCAAATACAAACCCTTCTTTACTTCCTTGCAGTATCAATGGAAGCCTATATTAACATTTGGTTGGATGTTCAAGATCAACACTTGGAATATCAAGTTCTAATAATTACATTTGGTGGAGTTCTTGGTTATCTGCAATCAATCACTACAGAACTATAGAAATTGAAAGCAGCAGACATTTCATGAACTGTTTATGACTTTTCATTGTTATTGCTATATATGTGTGTATTATTTTAGATATATTATTAGTAATACTATACACATGTAAATAAAAAGTTATTCATTAATATATATATATATATATATATATTAAATGTTGTGTAAATATAAATTTGTTATTTTTTAGTTTATTATTTAAATAATTAAATTTCCATATTAAATAAAAAATAATAAAAAGTTCATATCAAACTTTAACGAGGATAAATCTCATGCTAAATTTAGCAAGAACAATATTTGTGACAAAAATAAATTCTATATTTAGCAAGGAACTTATCCTCACTAAAAGTTAGCGAGGACTTCAATCCTCGTAAAAGTTAGTGAGGAATTTAGTCCTTGCTAAATTTAGCTAAGATGAGTTTTGTTACAAAATTTTTTTTCTTGCTATGACCTCGCTAAACTGATTTAACGATGAAAAATCGTCATTTAGCAAGAACTATTGTACTTGGTATTTTGAATTTTTCTTATAGTAAGCCTTAACTAGCTCATGATGCATGCCCTTTATTCATTCGTAGTGAGTTGAGTGATAAATAAATGAAAAGGGGAGTGAGTCACCCTTAAGGGCCATGAATTAGGAGCGAGTCATGGTCTTAACCCATAAGTTAAGGTAGTGCCTCACATTTGAGTCTATTTTGAGCCCTTAAACACGTTTTTCCACCTATCCAATCCCAAAATATCATTTTTAACTCCCAAAAACCACATAAGCTTAAGTAAAGATAATTTTTTAGAAAGATACAAGAGAGGGCTATAGTTTTGCTGTTCTATGGTGAATTCAGAATAACATTATCCTCATTAGGTAACTCCAATAAAGGTTAACTTAGAAACCAGTGTCTACATATGTATTATGCTTATGTGTTAGTTTGGTATGCCTTGGTATTAGCATGCCTATTCTTTTATTTCCTAATTGAGAATGACCCCTCAATTTCCCTTACCAAGATTAAACTATTTGAGAATGTATTTCATTCAACTTATTAAAGGATGAATAAAATTTAAGTTTTAAGATTTGATAAGTTACAATTACTTTAGATTTTGGACACTTTTTAGCAAATAATTATTTGCACAGACCACCCATAACACTCATCATGTATGGCTTACAAGTGTGATTCAGCATATACACAAGAATTTTGTACATATACTGCACATTCATAATTTCTTACAATGAGTCATTTATTATAAGGAAAAATAAGAGTTGACTCTATGCACCAAAGTTGGTCACAAGCAATGGATTGTCAAACTATAGAAAAACTCCAATAGCAAAGGTTAGTCTAACTCAAAGAAGCAGAAGAAGAAGAAAAAGAAGAAGAAGAAGAAGAAGAAGAAGATAACTAAGGCACAACCAAAGAATGGTGGGATCTCCAAAAAGAAGGTTGCCAAGAAAAAGAATCCCAAAGGAACTTGCTTTCATTGTGGAAAGGAGAAATTGAACACTATTAGATATGGTTGGATCAATGATGAGCCAAGGAGACTTGTCTAAGTCCTTTTAGGGATATGCACTAGAAACTGTTGTTTATGTGTTAAATAGAGTTCCTAGTAAATCTATTGATGTTACTCCATATGAGATGTGGAATAATAAGAAACCCACGCTTTCTCATATGAAAGTATGGGGTTGTACTGCTTATGTGAAGAGGACAATGTCAGACAAACTAGATGTTAAGTCTGACAAATGTTTATTTGTGGGATATCCAAAAGAAACCTTCGGATATTATTTCTATCATCCCTTAGAACAAAAGGTGTTTGTTTCAAGGCATGCTATCTTCTTAGAAAGAGAATTTCTCCTACGAGAGGATAGTGGGAGTAAAATTAAACTTGGTGAAGTTCAAGACCCACAAACAGAAGTAGATCAACCGAAGATTACAATTAAACCTGATTATACACAAAATCCTAAAAGATCTACTAGTATTCATTCTATCCCTGTGAGATATAGATTTCACATTGATTCGGATAGAGGTATAACTGTAGTAGAGCACAATGAGCCTATAAGATATCAAGAAGTTTTGAACAGTTCAAAACATGATTTATGGCTTAAGGCTTTACAGTCTTAAATGGACTCCATGTATGAGAACAAAGTATGGACTTTAACTCAACAACCTGAAGGGATAAAACCTATAGAGTGAAAATGGGTCTTCAAAAAGAAGACCGACATGGAAGGTAATATAGTTACCTACAAAGCTCATTTAGCAGCAAAAGGCTATCATCAAAAAGAAGGTATTGACTATGACGAAACCTTTTCTCCTGTAGTGATGCTTAAGTTTATAAGAATACTTTTAGTTCATTGCAGTTTATTGTAGCTAGAAATGATGTGAAAATAGAAAGGGTCCCTACAAATGATAATGTGGTGGATCCCCTCACTAAAGCACTTTCCCAGATAAAACACAATCACCATATAAATAGCATGGGTCTGAGAATATGAGTGATTGGCTCTAGTGCAAGAGGGAGATTGTTAGAGAGTATGCCCTAGAGCCCATGTAAATGGGATGAATTTATATTCTTAATAACAGGCATTATTCATTTATTAATTTTATATTTAAATATATGAGTTTGTAAATCTTAAATTAATAAATAAAGTCCTTGATATTATAAACATAGTGCAAAGGCAATCATGAAATTGTTCATGATATGAGGTGTCTATTGCATGCAAATGTGTTAATATCTAAATATCCCTAGTCATAGAATTAACAAGATAGGACATTGTTAATTCGGACAGACTAGCACATATTATGCTTCTTGAATGGTTCAAGCAAAGGTTCTCATAACTGTGATTATGGAAGATAATAAAAGCTAACATGTGGATGCTTATTAAAAGAATAAGTTCATTGGAGACCTACAAAGAGAATGCTCACATGGATATTAAATCTATGTCAGTGAGGAATCTCTTCATAGTGGTTGTGCAAGTATCATTACACTTGAGATCACCAAAGTTATCTTAAGTAGCAAGTGGTATATTTTGACTCCATAACTGATTACTTCCAACTGGGAGAGAACATACTTAGGAAATTAGGTATATCATGACCTACTTGAAGATGGTTGAGTGATTGATAAAGGATTCACCATTCTAGATTTAATAAGGGAAGTTATCTCGCATGATTCTATAATTGCTTTGTTCAAAAAATCTCTAGCGAGAGTAATATGTCAAGATGGATAGAAATCCATAAAGGGAATTTTGGGAACAATGGTTAAATTAATAAAAGATACATAATTAGATTTATATGAGTTGATAAAAATCCATACTTAGAATCTAATTGAGATAAGAGTGGTGGAAGGAGTAATTGCACGGTAACTGTTTCTATGGAAGAGCATAGTTAAACCACTTGACTTTTCTGACATTTAGATAGTCATTATGCCTAGCTAGAGGCCAATCATGACTTGTATAATAGTGTATCAAGAATATCAATAAGGATTGATAAAATGATTTAAATAAGTTTAAATAATGTGAGTTTTGAATAGAACTCACAATTACATATTATATTGCCAACATGGATAGGAACCCAATAGGTCACACACAGATATAGAGAAAAGGATAAAATGGTAAAATGACAAGGATAATAATATTTGATATTATTATGGGGATAGAGAAGTGAATAAGAGAATAATTAATTAAAGAGTTTAATTAATTATGATTAAGTAAAATTTTTCGCAGAACATTTTTAAAATGTTCTGTAAAAATGGACCTAATTGAAATTATGTATTTTATAATTAATTATTATTAAAATATAAGTGTTATAGGGATGATATAATAATTAATATATCCATTGGAAGAATTAAAGAGGCCCAAAGAAGTGAAGTTTACACATAAAGCCTCTAGAGGAAGGGTTACACGCCAACTACAAACAGAAGGCCTTAGAGGCCTAATTCTTAGATAAAAATAAATTAAATATATTTCATAAGTGTTATGGAGCCTACATATTTAATTTTGTTGGATTTGGAATTCATTTGGGTAATTAAATCCAAGTATATGCACAAAGGGCCTAGTTTGTGGGTTTTGTGCATAGTCTTTTGTTAAAGGGCTTAAATTTGATTTAATTGAGCCCAAATAAATTATTAATAATTTTAGAAGACCAATTAATATTTCTCCAGAAATTTTAAAGAATCCAATCCTATTATGAAGTTGGATTTTTAACCTAACTATAAAAATCCAAGTGATAGGGTATTAGGGCTAAGTGTGAACAATTAAGAGAAAACTTTTTCTCTCTTTTGGTTCACCCCTAGCCGCCACTTGTTAGTGTAATCCCTAGCCCCAATACATTGTAATAAAACACTTTAGTTAATAAAATGAGGCATTTGTTTTATCTATTGTATTCCTGTGCATACCAATTGATAGAACTATCCAAGAATGTTGTTTCGGTTTAAGTTATCATGTATGAGGCACATGGTTGTAAGACCTTGAAACAAATGAGACTTCATTCTAAATATCCCTAGTCAGTCATTGTTATGGGAATAACAATGAATTAAGACTAGTATGCTCTCTCTGATATTATGAGTCCTGTCTTACGAATCATTAGGACAAGAGTGTCAATCAGAGATCATAGATACATGTTTAGAACATGGTATTTGGATTCGATCCGTTCATGAGAACACTACATGGTGCAAGTCATAAGTGTTCCTCATATGCAAGTTTTGTATCGGAGTTCTTAGACCTAAAATCTCTATGAAACTCTTTATGAATTACTATATACTTTGAAATACACCTAACGTGCTCGTAACAGAGTGACAAGTATAGGTATGCTTGGGTATACATTGATTCATGTTAGAGAGCATGAGAGAAGTGAAGGGATTACCCCTCTCAATAAGAGAGAAAATATCATCAGCCATTTGATCAGTGAACTGAGAAGTGTATGGCCATACCGAGATGAAATATTGAGTAATCATTATTTATTTGAGAGTTCAGTGTCATTGGAATATCAAGAAAGGAATTAATATATATAAGGATGACTAATTCCATGTCTTATATTAATTTTGATATTTATGGGTAAGGAACTATGCAAAATTGCATTAGGTCACTAAATGCCATATGCATTTTCATTTAATTTGGAATGCTATAATATCTTGCTAGAGAATATATATAGCCTTTGAATTAATTCATTAATTCATTGCCAACATTAAATGGACTTATAGGATCGCACACAAAGTATTGGGCTTAAAATATTTAAATAAAATAGTAGGCATTAATTTGGGCTTTTAATTAAAGTCAAATTAATTTGTGTAATGGGTATTAAAATTGCTATTGGACCTTGGTCCATGAGAGAGAGAAATTCAGCCCACAAGGTTTAATTTCAATTAGTTAATTATCTTGTATTAATTTAATTAATTGAGTAGTAAAGCCTAAAGGAATTTTAATCAAATTAAATCACTTGAATATGTGATGGTGTGACCGAAATTCCAAGATAAAATTCAAGGGAATTTCGGCACATGTATAATTCTTTAATTAAGTGATTTATTAGACTAAAATGTCTCATGTTTTATTTCAAATTAATTTGAAATTTAAATTCAAAGGAGTTTGAATCAATATATATTACTTATTTTAAGGAAGTGATTAAGGCTAAATTAACTATCTTGAGGTAGTGGATTTCAGAATTATCACTTACAAAATTAAGTGATATATATTGAATTAAAAAAAAAAGAAAAAAAAAGATAGAAACCCTAAGTGTGTGGCCTGAACTTGTTCTCGCTCTCACAAAGTTTTCTTTGGCCGACTTTCACAAGGAGAAAGGATTCTTCCTCATTCTCTTATGTTCTTGGGCAGCAATAGCACCTAAAAGAAGTGCAAGATCAAATCTTGTAGCTTTAATCCATTGCCATTACACAATACTTAATTAGAGAGCTAGCAATCTCGGTTTTAAGCTTTGCTTGCAATTGTGTGTGCGAACATAGAGAGGAGTGGCATAAAGGTTGTTCCTTTGGCATTGGTGGTGAAGATCTAAGGCTAATATATCCTTCTTGGTTTCTAGTCATCATCAAATCATTTCCTGAAGTGCATCTAAAGTTGTAAGTTTAAAAACCCAAAAATTGCATGTTTCGATTCTTGTTATGGAAAGTTTGACATGTATGATCGAATTTTATTGTTTTCCGCTGCATGATCATCATATAAATTCCATGTCATATTCCATCACTACTTCCCTTGCTAACATCTAGGAAATTTCAGCCAGCCCTCATTCTCTTCCTTAGTTGGTTCATTCAATCCTTCACTAGTGTGGATTACTCATTAGATGTGTTCGATTTTAGGCACTATGGTTTGCAACAACCTGGTGAGAAGGAAAATCAACTGTTCAACAAAAATCAAAAGTGATTCTTCTTATTCCCATTAATATGTATATTGTAAATTAATGGCAAGATCATATATATTGATTAAAAATTTTAAATTCCACTTATGTATGAGATGCATGTAACCAATAAATTCCAACACGCATGGTCAGGCCACACCATAATTCTAGCCCCTAACAAATATAGCCTAAACTTATGAAAGGTAAAGATAAACGTGAGAAGTTCCTTCTTGATTATAGTTTAGTTAACTTGGGCACCTATCAAGGTGTGGCTCGTATAATAAATTACATAGAACACTTTCTCCCACCTTTGTCCAAGTATAGCTAATATTGCAAAATCACTTACATCAGACATTAGTTCATAGGGCAAATTCCAATATGGAGATATCATCACTAGGGCAAAAATCAGCCTTTGTTTCAACATTTCAAATGCAAATAAACATTCACTGGTAAATTCAAAAGGAGCATCTTTCATAAGAAAATTGGACAAGGGTTTTGCAATTTTTGAAAAGTCTTTGATAAATCTACAATAGAAACCCACATGCCCTAAAAAGCTCCTAACTCCATTGACATTGGTTAGAGTTGAAAGTTTCTCTATGACATCTACCTTGGTTTTATCCACCTTTATTGCCCTCTATGAAATTTTATGCCCTGGGACAATGCCTTCCCTCACCATAAAACAACACTTTTCCCAGTTTAATACTAAGTTGGTCTTCTCAGACCTTCTTAGCACCAAATCAAGATGCTTTAAATAGCTCTCAAAGTTTCGGCCATGAATGGTGAAATCATCCATGAAGACCTCCATAAATTTCTCTATAAAGTCATGAAAAATTTCCATCATGCACCATTGGAATGTAGTCGACGCATTACACAGTCCAAAAGGCATTCTCCTATAGGCGAATGTGCTATAAAGGTAGGTAAAGGTCATTTTCTCCTGATCTTCAAGGACTATGGGGATTTGCAAATATCCCAAATACCCATCTAAGAAATAATAGAACTTATTTCCTACTAGCCTCTCTAACATCTAATCAATAAATTGTAATGGAAAATGATATTTTTTAGTGTCATTGTTTAGTCTCCTATAATCTATGCATACTCTCCAACCTGTAACTGTACAAGTTGGAATGAGTTCATCAAGCTCATTCCTACTCATTGTAATTCCTCCCATTTTAGGAACACATTGCATGGGACTAACCCATTTACTATTAGTGATTAGGTAAATTATAGCTAAATCGAGTAGTTTGAGTACTTATTTCTTAACCACATCTTGCATTGATGGATAGAACCTCCTTTGGGGTTGAGATACCAATTTGTATTCTTCCCTCATAGGAATCCGATGAGTGTAGTAACTTAGGTCAACACCCTTTAGGTTCGATGTCTCTTATTTGATCGCTTCCTTATGCTTCTTTAGCACTTCAAACAACATCTCCTCTTCAAAAACTAACAACATAGAAGAGATAATTATTGGTTTTATTTCATTCTCTAAAAATACATACTTCAAATGAGGAGGAAGGGGTTTAATTTTAGATTTTGAATCTCCCTTTTGTGGAGTAGTCCCTTCTTACTTTGATTTTTTCTCTTCACAATCCTTCTCCAATGCTGCTATCAATTCTCCTTTTGCTTCATCCAACTCTTTATTTTCCAAAGAATGCATTAAACTTAAATTCAATGGGTCATCTAGCAGCACTTTCTCTTGAATTTTCTCTGCACATTCATCCTCCTTATCCACAAAATTGATTGACTCCTTCAAATCACTTAATGGATGATTTTGAACTTTGTTCATGTCCACTATAAAATCTACATTGTTAAATCATAGGGTGACCTTTTGACCATGAACATCTATCAACACTTTCATTTTATTCAAAAATGGTCTCCCCACAATGAGTGGTACCTTCTTATTTTCCTTCATTTCCATGACCACAAAGTCTATAGGAAAAATGAATTTTCCTACCTTCTCTAATAGAACTTCTATTACCCCTATTGGCTTTCCCACTGACCTATCCATGAGCTAGAGTCTCATTCCCATCTTCTTGAGGTCACCTAGATTAAGTTTCCTTCACATTGAATATGGCATTAAATTAATGCTGGCCCCTAAGTCACACAAGGCATTTCCAACAAAAGTTTCACCAATTTCACAAGGTAAAGTAAAGCTACTTGAATCTTTCAATTTTTACGAAATCTTGTTCAAAATTATTGCACTATAATTTTCTGTAAGTTACATAGTCCACACCCTTCTAATTTCTTTTTATTAGAACAAAGTTCTTTTATGAATTTAACATAGTTGGGTATGTGAGCTAAGGCTTCAACAAAAGGTAAATCAATGTACAATTTCTTGAACATTTCTAAAAACCAAGCTAATCGTTCATTTTTCGTTTCCTTCCTAGCTATAGCAAGAAATGGCAACCTATTTATTTCATTATCCTTTATGTTAGGGTTGACTATACTTTTACCTTTGTCAATTGTAGGAGCATTTATATTTACCTCTACCCTAGGGCTAAAGTCACTTACCTTCCATGTCAGCTCCTCCAATTTAGATAATGATGATGGTGACTTACCTTTTTCCTCTCCCTGTGCTACTTCCTTGCCACTTCTCAGTGTAATTTCCTTAGCCTCTTCCTTAGGACTTCGATCCACATTTGAAGGAAAATTCCTCGGTTGTCTAGTAGATATTAAGCTTACAAGCTGGCCTAATTGTGTTTCTAAGTTCCTCATGGAAGCATTTTGATTTTGGATCCACTGTTCTTGTGATTTCCACCTCGTCTCTTAACTAGCCATAAATTGTTGCTGACTATTCATAAATTGCTATTGATAATTCATGAAACTAGCTGGTATGTCCTCAAGATTAGGCTTATTCTCTTGCAAAGGTGGCATTGTTTGATAATCCGGTGGGTGATATGCTTGAGGTTGAGGTTGATTTGAACTCTGACCTTGGTAATGAGTTGTTGCTTAAGGTTGGTAAGGTTGATTGTGGTTGTGATAAGCATTTTGGTTGAAAGGGGTTATTGCTTATAGTTAAAAAGATGAGGTATGCTGATTTCAATCCTTCCAAGAGAAATTTAGGTGATTCCTCCAACCTGGATTGTATGTATTGCTATTAGGATCATTTCTATGATAGTCTCCTACAACATTCACATCTCCTATAACTCTACTTTCTTGAACATATGACCCACTTTCTTCAATAATTGAAGCTACATTTTGCACCATCAACCCACTTAACTCTTTCTTAACCAACTCTAACTATTTAGTAATGCCACTTCATTTATATTATGCATCCCTTGCCTCCTTAGAACTGATCTAGGAGTAGTCCATTGAGAGTCATTTGCTGCCATCTCATCCAACAAATTGAAAGCTTTTTCTGGTAATGTAAGGCCCTAAGAATGACCCTAGTTGAAATTACCTGATTTAATGAATTGTTATTTGATTAAGACTAATTGAAATGCATGAATTCTGTAATAGAGTGGTACATGTAAGTGATAATTTCACTTGATTCATAAGTTGCTTGGTATAAAAATGTTTAAGGGTGTAATTGAGGTAAATAATATAAATTATGGGTGAACTTATAAAAGAATATATATATATATATATATATATATAAAGAAGTGGGGTAATTACTTAAAGATTTATATGTGTGGGATCTTTATGTGACATGCATTTTATTGGGGGGTTAAAAGAGAATTTTCCATTATTTATAATTATCCTAATACTAGATTAAAGGGGAGAGATGATAAGAAAATAAAGGAAATAAAGAAAGAAGGAAGGGAGGGAAAATGAAAAGTAGGGAAGATCGGACAGGGAGGCGAAAGCCGACCAGCAGCCATAATGGCCACTCTCATCAACGGCAACTCGCATGCCAACGCACCCTCCCCATCGTCGGTGTCTAAGATCGCTCACAATGCCATTCCATCCAACTCCTCTTCCCTTGGTGATCGCAACTACTAGTCCTCCTTTCTGGTAACATATGGCAGCCACCGGCGAGACAAATAGCACCGGTGAGTCCCCTGTAATAAGGCGATCACTCTGATGTCTTTAGGCCCTTTACAATAACCGACAGTATCTAGGATAGAGAGAGATAGCCAGGGGAATTAGCTTGATCTTTGAGTATATGGCGGACTATAGAGCACGTGAATGCTCCCAAATTGTTACCGATGAAACCACGTTTAGGTGAGCAGCAATGGTGAGACTCCGATGAGATTTCGATGGGCACAATAATAAGTATGGGAAAATATGAAAAATCTAGATTTGCATGCAATGAAATTAATACTAGGGTGGGGTGATTGTCATTCCGCATTTGAATTTTACTAGATAAAATTAAAATGTTAAATATTGCATGTGAGTTCTTCTCGATGAAATTATATATTTTCTATCTGTTTTCCATTAGTTATAATAAATCATTGATTTGGGGTTAAACTATTAAGCAAGAATATGAGAAATTAAAGGCATGTAAGTTTAATTAGTATAGCTTATATCTTGTAAATTTTACCATCAAGATTCATCATTGATCTTGTGTTAGAACTTTTGTTTAAAATAGTACCCTTTAAATTAATTAAGTTATATGAGTTACTCAGTTGAAAAACCAGATGTACAACTTGTTATAGACTAAATCTTGAACAATCAGGCAGTGAAGAATTATTTGATATTCATAACTAAAAGTACAATAGTCAATTATAAGGGAATAAACAATGTGTTAATTTAACACATGGTTTCCCTTATAATCCTTTATTAAAATAGGCTTAATAGTAAATAATTGTGCATTGCCTTTCAACAGTATGTCGTTTCATACTATTAATGTATAAGAAGTGATCTAAATAAAGCTTTTACTGTTAGCAATCAAAGTTTGAACCAAATGTTTAATTAAATGAAAAGTGTAATTCTTGAGTAAGTTAGCAGTGTGAAATAATTGGATGTATCATTGATTATAAACCTACTGTTTAGTTACTAAGGAGACTACAAGTAATACTTTAAAGAGTATAGTTTCCATGGGCGTTGATTGTTGGTTTTCTACCTATAATTATAAACTCAACAATTTAGCCAATGAATCAAACATAATAGGGTTTTCTTAAATAGTTCAATTTAAAATATAATAACATTATGATATATGGTTTTAACCTATGAATATATGGTTTGATTAAATTGCATAGTAAGGGACTGTTATTGTTATAGTAATAGGAAATTGTATCAAATAATTGTTATTGCTATCATTATATATATTTTATTTTATTTATTTTTTTGAATTAATAGAAGAAAGATGTCTATGTTATGATAATTTAATTTATAATAAATTAATTACATGTACAGTATTTGACCACGTTTAAAAATTTTACTTTTTAAAAATGGTTAAACTTGACTAGATTTATACAAGCATTGGGATATGGGATATTAACACTCATAAACGTTATTGTGATTTGATATGCATTTTGTTAAAGTATTAATTAAGGTAGATATTTGACACATACATGATCATATTAAAATATATAGCTGATTATTTGTAATCTAATAGATTATAAAAGTGAACAAAGAGGGTAAACTATAATTAAATAGAGGCATAGTTGCGTAAAACCAAGTTGTACGTGTCTGTACCATACTATGTGGGTGATTGTAAATAAAGAATAGTAGTAGCAATATACACATTATGTAGGGAACATTAGATTTATAAACAAGTTACACTAGATCAGTAAGTCATCCTCTAAGATTAAAATATTTATAGTATGATCATTATATAAAGACATAATTAAATGATCATTGTGGGATTAAATGACCTCAGTAATTATAATATATTGATCAAATATATATACCAAAGTATTATCTTTATATGAATATGTATGCATATGATTAACTACAAGAATTTATAGGTCATAGGTTAGTACTATTGAATGGATGCATAAAGGTTGAGTTTCTATGAAATGTAGAGAATGGCCATAGGTCTTTATAGGTTATTTAGTCTATATGTGACATATGGAAGAATACTTGTTCATACTTGAGACCCATAGTTTATGGATTGTATGCTTACATGCATGTTACTCCATGATGAAATCCGTAGCTAAAGTGTGAAGCATTTACATGTTTCTGCATATGTTTATATGTATTTATGTATTTATATATGTGAATATGATAAGTGCTATACTTACATATGAGTCAATATTAAAACATTATGGAATAATATAAGCAGGTAATATTCTTAATTTGGAAGTGAATTTATACCTTATAATATGTTATGATTATATGTACCTAATATGTATATACCCATCGGGTATGAATGTGAGATGAGATAAGTACAAGTGTATGGTAGATAGTCACGAAAAATCATAAAGGTACATTTTCCTACAATGATAATATGCTTAAGTGATGGTACATGCATATGTAATTTATATGATTACATTTTTGTAAATATAGTATTATGAATGCTTGAGTAAGCATGATTTTTATTAAGTATATCCAACATATGCCTTTAAGCTTATATTGTATTTTTGGAATGATATAAAAAGTGGATAAAACATGTTAATGAGTATCATATTATGTATTGGTGATGTAACACATGCCCTTAAGTGGATTATATGTATAGTACACTTATACTAAGCATATGATCAAGGTTAAAGTATGTTCCTCTTTTAAAAAGATATATTTACTATTAAAGGCCACACTCTTACAGTGTCTTGCAAAATTATACAGCTACCATGATATGTGTTCACAAACGGACTTTGATACATTCATATGTGCATATAATTGACCAAGATGTTATATTCTTGCATATAATGTTACGAATGGAAGATTGTGTTGTAAAAGAGTAACTCGATAGTTTAAAGTGTATTTGAGCATAGTTTAAGCCTGTGAATGTAGTTCAATTATGGATTGATAGGCACCTATAAGCATATTGCAGCTGCCACCATTGACCATTTTAGGTCTAAAGTATAGTTGATCATATTGGATCACGTATAGCCCCATTAGGGTTATTTGTTGACCCCATTTAGGTTCTTGACCGGTCCACCATATAGTTGTCCCTGTTTGGGTCTATAGTTTTGATATCTTCGGATATCCACCGTTTTGATACCCTGGGTATCCACCGATCCCATTATCCACCTTTAGAACTTAAGCAAGCTAAGTTATAGTGTAATTGCATCATAGTCTATTTTAGTATAGTAAGACATATGTTTTATGGAACATCATGTTTAACTGAGTTTTATTAATACATGTATTATATTTATGCATATACTTATATATATGTATGTAGAACAATATATGAAAAATAGAAAATATGGATGCTAAATTGAATGTAGGATTACATTACTGATTGAAAATGTTATATTTTTAAAGTGTAGGTATAGTGTATGCTTTAAAGTATAATTAACCTGTATCATTGATAGTTTTCATGATTGGTTCTAATCATAGAAATTATTTCACAAGTTTAAATGTATAGAACATATCGAGAAATTATATAATATATGTATGTTAAATGAATTGTTGAGCTATGATAATTCATTGTTTTTTTATATATATAATGTGTTATGACTAAAATTATTATCGTTGTATTCTCATGATAATTCTATATTTCATTTGCTACATTTTGAGTGTATGTATTGATGAATGCTGTGAGCAGTCGTTCAGTTGTTTTTGTTCCCCCACTAAGCTTTATAGCTTAGCACGAGTGTTTTATCCGTGTAGGTTGCCAGAAAGGATTGTATTCGTTAGGGTTATATCTGTACAAAGATGGCCAACATGAGAGAGAACCACAAGTATAGCTGATGATGTTGAATTGTATTATGTTTATCCATGATGTTTTGTACCTATGTGTATTAGTTGTGAAGTTTCTATTGATCAAAGAAACTTAGTTATGTGTAAAATTTTTACTATAGTATCCATATGTTGGTTTTATAAATTAAAAAGAAAAATTAGGCTTAAAAAATACAGTTAAGTGGGTTTAATATTTTAGGTTAAGGCATTTCAGTTAAATACAGGTTTAGGTTGTTACAGGTAACTTATTTAAGAAAGAACCTCTCAATGATGCATCCAATAGTTACCTTATCTGTGGAGCAACTCCAGCATAAAATATCATCATCAATTGGTAAACAACTATCTCATGGTGTGGACAGCTCCTCAATAGCCTCCTAAACCTCTCTCGAGCCTTATGGAAAGGCTCCTCATTCATGTGGTGAAAACTCATTATGTTGTTATGAATACTTGCATTTTTTGTTAGTGGAAAAAATCTCATTAAAAAATTTTATTGCATCTGATCCTATGACCAAATTGACTAGCTCAACAACATCTATAGCCATTCTCTCACCTTTCCAATTAGTGTAAAATGAAATAATTTCAATCTAACTACATCAGCAAAGACACCTGGAATCTGAACCATTTCACTAACATCCAAAAATATGTCAATATGCTGAGTAGGATCTTCCAAATCTGACCCGGAGAACTGATTTCTCTATACCATAGTGATGGTGGCTAGTTTAAGCTCAAATTGTACCCCTTTTAATAGTACAATAGCCTTATGGTCTTCATTCCACCTTGGCATAACATAATCTTTAATAGTCCTCTGCCTAGGTATCTCTTCTCTATGTCTACCCGGAATTCCTTTGTGTGCTCTTGGCATTTGTTCATCTTCGGAAAGAAATTTATCAATAGGAGGATCTGGTTCCATATTATTTTCTCTATTAACTTTCTTTTATTAATGTAAAGTCCTCTTAATTTTAGGGTTATAAGGTGCCACTTGCTTTTGTCTTAATATATTCATGCACCATGATTACCTAAAAGGAATCAAGAAAGATAAAATAAAATTAAGAAAACATATACATACAAAAATCAAAACTCATAAATAACAGCAATCCCTAGCAATGGCGCTAAAAACTTGTTGCGACTCTAGCAAGTACACTAGATCGACAAGTAATAAAGTGGAATATTTTTAAGACTCCAAGATATTATACCTAAGGGATTGTGTGTACAAGCTATAAAAATTAATTGTATGCTAAAGAATTCCAAATTGTTTTATGTGTATGACTTATCCATTTTCTATAATGTGAAAATAAAACAACTAAAATGTGTAATGAAAGTTTGTTAAATTTAAACTAATCGTACATTTTAGTATGAGTTAAGTTGTGGAAAAATTAACAAGTATAGAAATCAATATAAAAGAAGCATTGCTCAGGTTCACTCATCCACCCCATACCCAATGTAAATTAATTTACCTAATGTCATATATAAATGAATTCAGGATAACCTTTTCAACCCAAGCATCCTATTTCGGAGCAAGCTACTCTAATTGCAAAGCATCCCATTTCGAAGCAAGCATTACAATTAGCCTAAGTAGAGGTCTTTAATCCTAAGTTCGGTTTGCTTTCCCATTTCGGAGCCAAACAACCTAAAACTCATCTATTTAACTCCACACTTTAGTGCCAAAACCATAAAATCCTGCACATTTAGAGTCCCATTATGAAGCAATCTAAAATAGATAGCATTCATGATAGAAAACCTAAGCAAAACCATTCATGTCATTCAATCCACATAAGCTCAACAACCAATAAAGAAATATGAAAAAAGCAATCATTTAAGTTGGAAAATAACTTGAGAATATGAAACCCATGAACTAACAATGAGCAACAGTGAAATAAACCAACCATTTTTATATACATAACCTCAAAATATGTTCAATATTCATATAGTGGATAGGGGATTCAAGGATCCCCCAAATAACTAAAAGACTACTTACTACCCATTACAAAATAAACAAGAATAAGGGATAGAATAACTCCTGAAGTTCACTATGAAAGGAAACCCAGCTGAATCCTAAGTTCTTCAATCTTTTTCTCCAAGGCTTCAATGGATATGAGCTCAAAACTATGTAAATGTAAACTTTTAAGCTATATATTTGTATCTAATCTAAGTATTTTTCTTTAAATCTATCTATTTTTATGTGAAACTTATGTAACTATGTATGAAAATAAATGAAGAAATGAAATAAAAGAAGAAATAAAACCCTAGTTCAAGAGAAAAAATGAGAACTCCATTCTACAGAAAAAAGTTCCCTATTTATAGGCTACGAGGGGTCACGATCATTAGGAAATTCTTGTTGATTGTGACATAGCTCTCTTTTGCAGTCTAGATTGACTGCTTGACTACCTCATAATCATTCAAAAAAACCTAGTAACTGTGAGGTACATCTTTCATGGGTTTTGTGTTGAAAAGCTCTGTAGGTCATGATAAACACCTCTATGTGAACAAATACACTGCTGATCGTGACATGCTTTAAAATGATGCATTTTGATAGAGATTATAGCTCACTATTACTAGGTAAATCTAGTAACCATGAGGTATCTAAAAAATACATAATTAGGCAGAAAATTTCAGCAAAAGCTCTCCAAAACACACAACAGCTAGAATTAACTAAGAATTGAAAGAATTTATCAAATGCAAGTAAAGCAAAGCAAAAGACACTATAAGACACTAGAAATTGGATTAAAAATGAACTAAAACTATACATTGAATTGTAGTTATCATAAACAAACGTATATATATATAGACATGTATATAATTATGTGGTATCAAAAGATACATATATGTGCTTTTACTATACATGTATTACAATCCCTAGTATGCAAACAAATATATATATAGACATGTATATAATCATGTGGTATCAAAAAGATAAATATACGTGCTTTTACTATACATGTATCAAAATCACTAATATGTAAACAAATACATATATAGACATTTATATAATTATGTGATATTAAAAGATACATATATGTGCTTTTACTATACATGTATCACAATCCCTAGTATGTGAACAAATATATATATAGACATGTATATAATTATGTGGTATGAAAAGATACATATACATGTTTTTACTATACATTTATCATAATCTCTAGTATGCAAACAAATTTATATATATAGACATGTGTAGAATCATGTGGTATCAAAAATATACATAATCCTAGGTATATAAACATATATTTTCAACTTTATTTAATAATATGTTAAACTAACACATGAACTCTTATATCTCTGTGGTCTTATACATATATATGTATTGACATTTTAACATATAGACATATCATACTACTATAACATATAAGCATGATTACGTTAGATCAATAAAGTGAACAATAACATATTGTTATCATATGTATACTTCGATAAGTAGTCATGCTTATAGCTTATAATGTGTTATTATTTTATATGTCCCATGAACTTATCTCTTTCTCTTTAATGTGATACTTTTTTCAAAGGAAAAGTGCCTAAGATGCTTTAGATCTTTTCTTCATATAGAAAAAAATGATATTCTAAATATGTCTGAATTCATTAAAAATACTTAAAGGTATTCCAAAGTTACATACAAAAATTATGGTAAATTCTTTCTATAATTATACAGAGAGATAAATTTCCAAGCTTATCTTTAAAGCTATTTTTGATCTACCAAAAGCCATTTCTCACCAAAATGACCATCTGGAAACATGATCCTATATGTTTCTAGCAATGTTTTTAGAATCGGCTTAAAATTTGACTTGGCCTACCAATTGGGTCATGGGTCAATTGGTTCGATCGAGTCAACTTGAAGTTTTTTTAATTATTTTTAAATATAATTATTTACAAAAAATTAAAATGAAGTATATAAAAAACATTTAAAAATCTATTAATTATCAAATATCAATATAAAAATATTAATTTTAAGCCCAACCAAGTTTGTAAATATAAAATCAAATAAATTATTTTAAGTTGAAACCATAAGAAAAGGTAGTTCTATTTTGATTATGTATTTTAATAAATAAATAAATAAGGAGTAAGGGGTATTTTAAGTATTTCAAATTAACTAATTACAAATGTATTAGACAAATTTCACTTCAAAAGTTATCTTTTGAAACCGATTTATATTTAAACTCATTTTTTTCACAAAGGTTATTGCTAAATCGTTATCAGAGCACTTCAACCTCTTTTAAATTCTATCACTTTTTTTTCTAATCAACGTGCTTTTATATGAGGACACTTAAATTCATATTACATTTCAATTGCTCAGGAGATAAAAAAAAGGCACTAAAATGGGTGGTCTTCGGCTGCGCCATCAGTGTAGAGGCCATCAAGATCTTTCTCCTTAGCATCCTAGGCCTGGAGAGACTATATAAGGGATTAATCATCATTAATCACAATCTTTTAAAGCCTTTCTTACCGTTGGTTTCGTTCAGTCTCTTCCTCCTCTTTGAAATTTTTTGAAAGTGCGAGTTCAAACCCAACTATAAAGTTGACTCCTGTACCCCACCAAAGCATTTCAGCAACCAGATGATAAGCTAGAAGAATGTACTTCTAATTGTTGTTGCACTTGTGTTTTATTGGCTGCTTTATTTGCTTACAAATTTGGTGGTCAAGGTCGAGCAGTTGAATCAACGTCATTATCCTTCAAGAATAAGGGATTTGAACACAAAACATATAATTCTGTGATTAACCCAATCTAATCCGATCCAACTCGATTTTTTTATCCAATCCTAGTTTTTTTACTTTTTGAGTTTTATATTGGACTAACCTAGTTTCCTTGCCAAGTCACAATTTAGCCTGTTTGACCATTTGGGTCAAATCGAGTTTCAAAACAATGGTTTCTAGTTTTAGGAACATTAAAAATCATATCAATATAATTTTTAAATTTTAAAATATTACAAAAACATGAAGATCTATTCTTGGAAATAGTGCTACCATCAATATTGGATTCAAGCCACATTTTGACCTATTTAAGACTTATTTCTCTTGACTTCTTCTTCTTCCTCTTTTTTTGCTATAACATTTCTTAAAGATTCCTCAACTCAAGCCCTCACATGCAACTTCCAACAATTAAAAAAGTGTTCTAATTAGTTAAGAAACCAAATTTTTTAAGAGAAATAAGAGAAAAGAGAGATGTTGATGGATTTTACAAGAGAGAGAAGATGGATTACAATTTTTAGTGAGAGATAAAGGAGAAAATGAAAATTTACATATCTTTCTTTCTTTTTTCCTTGCCAAATTCGTTCTCCTCATCTCAAAAACAAATAAAAAATTTTCTCTCTTTAACATGCAAAGGTTCTAACACTTAAATAAAAGGGTAAAGTATCCTTATGCTCCTCATCTATTTTTGTGTTAGAAATGTGTACCTATTTGATCTTTCTTTCCAATTTGACCATATGATTACTTTCTTTTCTTTAATTGCACTCCATTTGCCTTTATTTTATTGATTTTACCCACTAATACATAATTATATCACAAATGACCACTTAACTATAATTTATTTTCAATTGCACCTTTGCATACCACACTTTTAATTGACTCTCTAACCCTCGACCATATGTGACCATTAATCCACAAGGTCTTAACTTATAATAATTCCTCTAATTAATCTTGATTATATATTAAAAACATGATAAAGGCTTTGAATTCTACTAGGGCCTATTTTAGGTCCTAATAGTTCTGCCATGAAGAAAGGGAAATGTTTTATAACTTAATCTTCATCATTAGACTTAGTACAATTTGATCCACCAAAATGTACAAGGCTTGGGTTGGTGGTCATCCCTAACACTTCCATGGATTAAGTGAATGTAAGTTTATGCTTTGGGAGCGTACCGGGGTTAAAAGAGGAATGTCTAACTTAATTCTAAGGCCCTATCATGAATGCAATGTAATTGTTTTTTAAAGTGACAAAATTTTTTAATCTCTAAACTCAACTATATTAAGTTAACCAAAGGTACTTTCAAAGAAAAATCTCATGGGTCCCCAATGGAGTCACCACCTTGATGTATACCAAACCCCTATTGGCATCCAATTTTTTCTTATAAGCCTACTTTTAGGATTTTAGACTAGATAAATGTTCATTTAACTCATAAAGGTTAGTCATTTCGGAATGGATAGGGACTTATCCCTATCTATTGTTGATGTTCAACCTACAAAGATATCTATTAGGCACCATAAGGTAGGTATTGTGGAGTCACCATCCAATAAAAAAATGGAAAATGAGTTCTAAACTTATAAGGAAAAAACCAGAGATAAGTTTAGGACCTAACTTTTATTCATCCCCTTAGTTAATGTTATATAAGTAGGTTTTTAAAATTAATTATTTTATCACTTTTCTCATGTGAGTTATCATGCTAGAAAAGTAAGGCACCGTCAAGCATGTTTGAAAGTTATAAAAGCATGTATATGATAATTGGAAAGTTTGCCATAGAAAACGGTAAAATTAGAATAAATGAATGGATAAATCATACTTATTTACAAATGGTCATTTTGATGGGGATGTTGGTCTTTATATACATATTTGTAAAGGGTAGAATTTCAAGCTGTATTTTGAATGAAAATAGGGATATTGGAACCCTTACGATTTTAGGAAAAGAATCATGTTGATTGATTTTAGTAGAATAATATTTTGTATTTACAAAGAAAAATCTTTACTTTTTTCATATTATTTTGTGCATGAAAAATGGGATATTGGTCTCTTTATCATAGAAAAATAACACTTAAACTTGTATAAAATGATCTAGTGAGTTTTGAAGTTAACGCTGAAAAAATAATTTGTTATTACGCTATTTGCAATAATAAAAGGAATGAAAGGATAATAATACAAGTAAAATGACGTACATAAATTAGGATGTTTGTTGGATTGAGAACATTAGTTGCCTAATTGATTATAAATTGATTATTTAATTAATTAATCATATTAAATAATTAAAAAATTAATTTTGGGCTTAAAACAAAGGGTAGGCCGAAACCCACAAATTTAAACCCTAAAGTGTGTCC
>CM075810.1:31854321-31877583 GCA_037975025.1 Excoecaria agallocha | reverse complement strand
ATAGTGTAGCTGAAATCAAAAGGAATATCCTAGTGAATTTCGGTATGTGTACAATCCCTAATTAAGTGATGGATTTTTGATTAAATGACTAATGTCATTTGAACTTAAAACCTAAGAGAATTTGAATCAATTTAAATCATATAATTAGGAAGTGATGGAGGCTGAAGAATATTCATTATTCCAAGGGGATTTTGGCATTCACATCTTTCCTAAATTAATGATATAAATTGATTCATTCTTTTTACCTAAGGTGACAATTTCTCTCTAGTTCTGCCACTCTCAAGAGAAAGAGTTATTTCTTTATCTCTTGTGTTCTTGGGTAGCAATAGCAACCAAAAAGAAGAACAAGATCAGATCTTGTGGCTTTAAACCATTCCCATTATCGAATACACAAAGATTAGAGATAACACTCTAGTTTTAAGCCATCTTTGCAAGTGTGTGTGTGAGCATAGATTGGTGTGGCATAAAGGCTGCTTCTTTGGCATTGGTGTTCGAGATTAGAAGTATATAAGTCTATCTTATATATTGGCCATCATCAAAATCAAGTTTTGAAGTGAATCTAAGGTTGTAAGTTTTTTAAAACCCTAAAATTGCATGATTCGATTCGTTGTTGCATATTGCGTTACATGTATGATCTAAATTTTTAATTTTTTCGCTACGTGATCATCATGTATATGCCATGCGATATCCCTTCAAAAATAACATACTATCTTATATAGAAATAATAAAAAAGCCCATAAAGAAGGCAAGGTAGAAAAAACTAAAGGAAGATACCCAAACGAAGCTTATTGGAAGTTCATTTGAAAATTGAGTTCTGAAGGGTATTGAAAGGACAAGATCAAAATCGCACCCGCAACTAGATCTGATAACCACTTGGGATGTTTCTATTTGCTTTTTGCATGTTTTTTTACTATGATTTTTTACAAATATTTTGACATTTAATTTTTCACAAATATTTACATGTATAAAAGCTTCCCAAGCATTTTTGTGCATACAATTTTTGCAAACATTTTTGCACATATAATTTTTATAAACATTCATGTACATAATTTTTCACAAATATCTTGTACATATAATTTTCCATAAAAATATTTTTGCACTTTTAATTCTTCATGTACACAATTCCTTATATATATCCCATATGTACATTTCTTTACATAATTTTGTGTATATCTCGCACACATGCTTCTTTGCACGTCCTTCATATATATGATTATTTATGTCTTTTCCTATATATGCTTTTTTACATCCATTCCTATGTACAATCCTTCACACTTATCCCATGAACATAAGTCTTTGTACATATTTCACATTAAAAAATTTACATATATATTTCACGTACATACTTCACATATGCAATTTTATGAATATATTTGACACACATAGATCTTTGTATACATGCACAATCTCTTATATATATTGTTGTGTACATAACCTTACAAGAAAGGTCCAAATAAACCCCATGCATAAAGACCGGTCATGGGGAAACTTTAGCTCATACTTTATACACTCACCAACAATAGACAATCATTCAATTCGAGGTGGTTTTACATACCAATTAATGGTGCCAATCATTCAATTTGAGGTGGTTTAACATGCGAAAGGATAACATCAATTGTTCCTAAATCGTGGATTAACATGCAGACAGGTGGCATCAATCACGTAGCCTATTCTAGTTTGTCATACTAAAAGATGGACATCTAAATCAATTGACATACTGATAGATGGAATCAATCATTTTCTTTAAGGTAGTTTGACATGCTAACAAATGGCATCAATCATACATTAACCATTGTTTGACATGTCAACAGATGGCATAAATCACATAACCTATTTTGGTTTGCCATGTCGATAGATGGCACTAAATCAGACATTTAAAAGGTTTGAGATGCTGATAGATTGCATCAATCTTTCAATTTAAGATGGTTCAACATGCAGATAGATGGCATTAATCGTTCTTCAACCATGGTTTGACATACCGATAAATGGCATCAATTACACAACCTATGTTGTTTGACCTACTAACAGATGGTATTAAATCTGACATCCAAATTGCTCAACATGCTAGTAGATTGCATTAATCATTTAATCTAAAGCAGTTCAACATGCTAATAGAGGGCCTCAATCATTCCTCAATCATGGTTTGACAAGCCAATAGATAGCATCAAATCTGGCATCCAAATTGTTTGACATGCTAAAAGATGTCGTAAATCATTCAATTTGAAGTGGCTCAACATGTGGATAGATGGAATAGAGTATTCACCTCGAGCTAGTTAGACATGCTAAAGAATGGCATCAATCATTCCTTAATCATGGTTTGACATGTCTTATTAAGCATAACAAAAAAAAGGGTTTCGAATAGAATGGAGGAAACCTTTTTCCTTTTTATCTTATCAAGCAATGAAGTTAAGACTTATCTATGTTCCCCTAAGTAATCTTTGAGTCACATATCACTTCACCTTTGCTTTTGTAACTTAACCCCATTTTTAGGGTTTGGACAGGTTAAAGTTTCCTTTTTTATACTGATCGATCACTTCACGATAGTAAAAGGGCTCAACCTGATTCGTAAAGTCTTGAGTTTCATAAAGGTATAAGATAGCATGTTAATTTTTCCCTATTCCATCATTGACGATCAACTAATAGAAGGCATCTGTTGGGCACCACAAAGTTGATGTAAGGAGTCACCACCTAATAGAACTTTAGGAAAAGGTGTTTTGATCTTATGAGAACAAAACCTTGAGAGAGTTCAAAACTTCACTCTTATTTTTACCTTTGATAAATGTGACATAATAGCCTTAAAGTTAATTATGTTATCTCCTTTCTTACATGCAAGATTCAGAGCGAATAAATAAATTAAAGGTGCACCTAAGCACATAAGGAAATGGTAATTCATGGCATTAATTAAAGCATTAAGTAGGAATCTATAAATTGGAAAATTCATTGTTACCCTTTTGATAATGACATTGGTTCTCGTATGTCAATTAAAAAGAAGCATTTCACTACAAACTTTCAAGATAGGGACTTGTCAATCTAAGTTTTCTTAAGAAATGTTCCATGTTATTTAATTATATATAAAATCTTTAACATTCTTAAAACCTACTTTTTTATGTAAATTTTTTGGGCAAGGAATAGAACTTTGGTCTAATTTTGTTAGCAAAATATCCAAATTGTTTAATATAAATTTTTTTTTGGAATTTTCCCTTACTATTGAAAAAGCCTTTTTGTAATAAGAGATAGGGAATGAAAACTTGTAGAATTTTCCTAACTACACTCACAATAAAGGGTGATATATAAGAACAATAATAACAATAACAACAATGACAATAATAATAAGTACAAAAATAGGAAAACAATATAAGCAAAAAAATGAAAAGGAAAAGTAATAAATTTATTGAACATACATCTTGAATTGCACTCATACACATCGAGCAACATACAGTTAACTCATTTTATTTTACATCCTATGATACATAAGCATGCATCATAAGATCCATTATCATATTTATTAATGAAGGTGTAGTCTTTCCTCTTCCTTTGAAGTAATGTCCTTATCGACTAACAAATCCAAAAAAAAAAAACCAAAAAGGGATCACAAAATGCAAAGAAACAAATATCAAACCAAATATCCCAAAGGGATCAGCTTTAAACCAAATTTTAATAAGAAAAATTAATAATTTTTACCATATTGAAAAATACCCTTAAAAAGAGTTTCACAACCTAGATCTAAGCTAAAATGGATTTGTGATGAAAAAGTGATAAACAAATTAACAATTAAAGTTTATGGCAAATGCATGAACTTTAAACATTTAGTAAAATGGATACAGTAGAAAAGATTTTTTATATTACCTTTAGTGTATTTACTCAACTAGACCATCAAATGTCAAATTCTTAGATCTTTTTCGTATTGAAATAGTTCAAAAATGAGTTTTAAAGTGAAAAGAAATAACTTCAAAAGAACATATTTTGAGATTTAAAAGCTTTTTGTGAATAAATCTCCTCATAAGAAACCTCAAACTAAACTATTTCCTACCTTAAATCAACCAACCCCCTAGAGTTACTCATTTAAAACATTATATAAAAAGGGTTGCAAGGGTGCACAAAGCCATTACATAGGTGTAAAAGTTTACAACATCAACCAACTTATCAAGTTGACTCTTAAAAATTGATCTATTTTTTGCTTGCATGAGTGCAACCTAAAAATGGCAGTCAAGATGGCAATTTGCCAAATGATGCAAATATTCCCGATTGTAGGAGTGTATGAGGCTAAAATGTCATTGAACATGACCTTTAAGCCCTTAATTAGGAGCATTTCTCATATTCAACCATTTATTTTCCTTGAGTATCCAAATTAATCACAAAATAATTCAAAATAAATTTTGAAAAGGCTTTATAGTACGAAAAAAACCCCAAAATTTTTTATTCGCTATCTTTTAAAAAGTTATCTTCTTTATTAGATAATATTGACAAAAGCCTTCTCAGGACCTAGTGTCTACAATTGCCCCTAACTTTAGTGAGGCTAGTATATAAGAGTGCCTAGGTGAGCCAAAGTTCAGAATGAAAGAAAGATATGCTTACTTGAGGAGGCAACCTCCCAATTACTTTTTAAAAATGCTTATAGTAGTGATGAATGAGTGATCAACACTAGTCTATGGTGCATCCTTGGTTTAAAGGCAATTCCACTCTTATGGTTATACCTTGATTACAAAGTGATTCCACTCTAGTAGCTATACTTTGATTTAGAGGTAATTCCACTTCTGCTACTATACCTTGAATTGAAGTTGATTCCACTCTAGTGGCTATACCTTGATTTGAAATCGATTCCACTTTGTGGCCATACCTTGATTTGAAGGCGATTCCACTTCTATGACTACACCTTGATTTAAAGGTGATTCCACTATAGTGGCTATACATTAATCTAAAAGCAATTTTTGTTGCGATCTTTGCAAGCAAAAAATTTATGTATGTCGGGGTTGCTTGGATCTGGAGTTAATCATTTGACAACTTACCCCCTATAGTAGAAAAAGCATCGCCATGGGCAAGGGTTATAAGGCTACATTGGTTCATGCAAAATAGTTTATTGTGCCCCTTTTGTACTGCATTTACAGTGTTATAATGGTTAAATGAGAAATTATTACCCCCTATGTAATTTGAATAAGGTAACTTATTTATACTTTGTCACTCACAAGGTCTTGGGTGAGTGTGTTAATTTTATCATTATTTTTCATGTGATATTGTAACTTGGTTTTATTAAATTTGGATTTTAGCTATATGATTTTGATCGAAATATTGCAAAGTTGAAACCATCATTTTAAAGATAAGTACATCACCAAATAACACAATATAGTATAGAAGTAACTTCTAATAAGCATGAAATTAATGTAAATTGCAAAATAATCTAAAATAATAAAAAAATCCAAAAATAAATAGAAATCTAAAAGTAATAATAGGACATGTTCATGTAATAAAAGCCAGAGTAAATAATAGTGTCTTCCTAAAATGATAGGCTGGTAAATCTCAATGCAGGTTGTAGTCCATATGGCCTTTTAAAGGCAAGTGGGAGCAGTACTTGTACACGAGTGAGCTTGGTGTATATCCTATAGATAGTCAAATGAATAGGCTTGGTTGAGTGGATCTTATAGCGTCAGCAGTGACAAGGTGGAGAAACTCACTAAGGAAACCTACTACGCGTCCTATCTCCTATCGTATACCGATTAAGTCTATCTTTTACTCAATGAGGTGATGTTAGATCATCCCCTTTACTCATGTGATGTACCCTAGGAAGTCAAGATCAAGCTTTTCTATCCTCTTCTCTACCTCATCCCAAACCTCATTACCCTTTTTGTTGGCTTTATGTAGTATAATCTTAAGGGCCTGGACACTTTTCCTGGACATCTGGATAATAGTATCAACCTATCGAACCCCTATCTTTGCCCAAACTATGTCAGCTGCAAGCTATTCCTACTGAGCTCAAATCTTCTTAAAACTCTTTTGGTAGGACTCATAGCACTAGGTCTGCTCCAAATGTATCAATTGGATATTGGCAAACATAATAGTCTAAGCTACCTCCATATGTTGTAAGCTCTACAGTATGGAATCCTAGGGGGCTACATGCATGTCTATTTGTGATGCCAGAGGTGCTAAGGATGATGTGGCATTCGGATGGTAACAGTGTCATGGTGGGAGGTCCTATTGGAAAGTAGGGAAAGCCTACATACATTGTCCCTTCTTAGCCATTGGTGGGCCTCACTTGTAAAATAATCAATAAAAGGTAATTCTTCCTCTCTAAGTCTATAGTCCAATATGTCCTCCATCTACTAGTCTATATTTAACTTCTACTTAGGCTATGCATGCTTAGGGCCATCCGCGTGTGAATGACTTGGAAGGAAAGCCATGAACATCTCATTTAGTGTTTGTATCCTGATCCCATAAGGAGCAATAGCATCCGTTCTAGCTAAATACATGTCAAACACAACTTCTATCTCCAAATAAATGCCCTTATCAGCTGATGGGTCTATCTTGTTCTCCAGCAATTCCTCTGCTAGCAGCAACCTAGAGACTAAGCCCTCTATAATAGTCTCCTACCCTAGGTGATATGGTACTCTCCTTAAGTGCTCTAGTATGGCATGGCTCAAGTCCACCTACCTACATACAATTATTGCCTACAAGCTACAAATCTCAAATATATTTATGGCCCTCGGAATACATGTCCTACCCATGTATGAGCATGAAAGCACTAGCCTAACATATCAGAATAGCTAGTTTCTCAATAGGTGGATTTCACCCTCTTCTAACTATATGCAACACCTAAGCATGCTATGGCTTGCCACATGTATGGCATGATGGTCTATCCAAGCAAACTGCATCTTCCTCTATCAATATGCCAAAGATCTCGGCAAAATGCCTACCAGTCAAAGACACATGCTAATATAAAATACGATAGGTGATGATGCCCTCTTTAGTGTCTTTCCTCTGCTAGCCTAAATAGCGAAAGGTGGGCAAAAACTACTAGGTCATCTTAGGATAAGTTTAATAGTCTCCTGCATAGAATCTTATCTAGCTTACCTAAGCAAAGAGCTTATTGACCACCTCTATAAACCTTAAATGTCTTAATAGCCCCTTAATATAAATCGATTGGGTAGCATATGAACTATGGCTAAGGCCCAATACCTAGCTATCTACTCCTAGATCATCAATACCGGTGCTTGTTGAGTGGGGTTTATGATATGCAAAAGCCAAATTCAAACAGTTAATCGTAATGCTTATATACTAGTGTTATTTAGGTGCCAGTGTCATTCATGTGTAAATTTCAACAACATTTCGGCTTATGAAAGCTTAAACATAAACATGCATAAATTTTTCTCATGAAGGCCCATAGCTAAATAATTGAAAATCAACGTAACCCATTATTGGGCATTTAGCAATCATGTAAAGTTTCTTAAAACGAAGACATATATAATATCCCACATTATATTATCATTTTATTGTATTATTTTTTTATTATATATATTTTTTCTTATTTTTATATTCATATATAAGCATACATATGACTATCACAGATGCATCATTATTAGGTATGCATATTTTTTTTACCTATAAATTTTTTTATTTTATTGTTTCTTATTTTACTTATCATTTTATACCTATTGCAACTAGATCATTCATATGCATATGCCACATATTCTCTTACTTCCTCCTTCCCTTTTTTATTTTTTTCCTTTTTTTATACATTGCTATTATTATTTTTTTTAGTATTACATGCTTACTTATATGATTAAATATTTTAGCATTCCTTCATAAAATAAAACATCCTACCAACATTAACACCTATACTAACTTATTTGAATGTTTAATTATTTTTAGTATTTATCAAAAAATTTTTCATAAGTAATGCTAACTGATAACATTAACATATTCTATGTCTAAGCATTCTACCAACATTAACAAAATATTTTTAATATCAACATTAAAACATGCATTTTATATCCAATTTTATTTTTAAAAAAATATAAATAAGTAGCAATATCATTACACCTATGATCACAACAGCATTTACCAATAGTTCGATATTATTTTGGTCTCATTTAGAGCATAAAAAGAAGTGAAAAGTAAAAAAAACATAACTTTTGGCTTCATATGCAAAATCTTGACAAAAATGTGCAAATGAGGTGTTCAAAAATTCACCGTGTGAAATCCTAATTGTTTACTTATAGACACTAGGTCTTGAAGAAGCTTTTCCTAGGGTTGCTTAAGGACAAAAACTACTATATGAAAGATAACGGATCAAGGATTTTAAGGTTTTTTCTTTTTTAAAACTTTTTTTTGAAAATGTTTATAAGTGTTTTCATGTCTAATTCAAGTGCTCGAGGGAAGTAAAAGGTTGAATAATGAGGACTATTCTCGATCAGGGGATTATAAGTCATTTTCAAAAACTTTTAACCTTGCACACCCATGCAAGGGATTGTACACCTACACATATAAAAAATATCATCATTGTCTGGTCAAATTACCAACTAGTTTTTGTTTTTGGGTTTGCACACAAGTGTAAAGGCCTTGCATAGCTATGCAAATAAATAAACTTGCCTCTTTAGGCATGTGGTCTATAGCACTCAAGTTGGACACCGATAAAACTTAATTGCATACCCGTGTAGGCAAAATATAAATCAACTTTTCATAATCAAATTGGTAAGTTGGCTAAATTTTATGCTTGCACACCCCTACAAGTGGGTTTACATGGTTGTGCAACCCTTCCTTTGTAACATTTTGCCCAAATACTTTTAGAAAGGTTGGTTATTTTGATTTTTCTTAGAAGTTCAAAGAAAAAAAGCTTATAAGGTTCAAAAAGGTTTCCTTTAAAATTTAGTTCTTCATCTTTTTAAACTAGTTTCAATGTATTTTTATCTATGTTTGCATCACATTTTGCATGTTTTTCCTTTTTAAAGTTTTAAAGTTCTCATTTTATACAAAGTAGCATTATTTTGATATTTGTGAAGTTTTTAAGTGTTTAATGGTGTAATCTTGAATTTTATGCAGAAAATAGGCTAGCACATAGCTGAGACCATTTGCCTTAGCTGTGTGCCTTTCAGACCCTAAAAATGTACCATTTCACAAAAAAGCTCGGCTGAGACAAATTATCTCCACTGTGTCCAATGCAGGCTTTGAAGTTAATTCAATTAAGAAGGGTGCACTTGGCTGAGACCAAAGTGTCTCTACCATGTCCTATGCAACAATACTCTTTTAACCATCTCTATCGTGTCCAATGCAAGCTCTAAAGTTGATTCAGTCAACAAGGGTGCACTCGACTGAGACTAAAGTGTCTCTACCGTGTCCTATATAAAAGTACTCTTTTAACAGTTTTGAATTGGCTAAAACCAAAGTTTCTCAGCCATGTCCATTTGTAGACCTGTATAAAAGCTATATTTCTATCTAACTTAAAGGAGATCATTTTAGATTTTTGTACTTTAGTGTTTTCCTCTATAGTTTAGCTCATAGTTACTTCATACTTTATGGTTTTACTTTAAAAATATAGCAATACATAGTTATAGTTCAGTTTATACTTTAAGTCATAGTTTGTAATCAAGTTCCAACTTGAAGAAAAAGAGATAAATCTCCACCAGCTTTAGGTCTACAACTTTAAATAGGCTTTTTAGTTTCTTCATGTTTTAGACATTTCTTTTCCTTTGTGCTTATGGTGGAATATGAACTTATTTTTTTAATATATGTTTTAGACATTTCTTTTCCTTTGTGCTTATCTTGGTATGGATATTTTACAAGTGTTTATGATATTAATCTTATTCAAGTTGATAAATTGATGATTGTTAAATGTTATGCCATGAATATTTAGTTTTTCTACACATATGTTGTAGTTTTGATGGCATCTCCAGAATGAGAGCTGTTAGATCTAGTGTTAGTGTGTTGTAAAATCTAAACAAGAGAGGAAATGAATAGGTATTGGATTAGTAAGCTCTCGAATGGGATATTAGTTCAAACCTAGGTCTTGGGACCCGTGCTTATGTTGGCTATTAGGTAAGCTTTGAAATGGGATACCAAGTAGTTAAAGTAGTAGGCTCCGAAATGGGATACTAGGGGTTTAGATGGGTTATCCACATCTAAAACATATGAATTTTATGCTAAAAATGAACCTTGAATGGGGATAGGAGGATTAGATTTTCTTAGCAACATCTTAAGTTATTGTTATTTCCATTAATTGTAATTTCTATTTTTAAGTATTTTGATAATTTGTGCTTCATATTATTTTACTTTTATGTTAATTGCCTTTATCGTTAAACACAATACCATCAACAAAAATTGAGTAATTCATTAAGCACATTTCTCCAATCAATCATTTTTCTTGCACCAATTCTTATGTTCGCTTGGGTTCGATACTTATAAGTCTTAAAATTACCCCACTTTATTACTTGTCAATTCAGTACACTTGTTGACATCCGATAAAGTTTTTTGCAATGTGCTCGGGGAAACATTGGCATGTTTAATTGTTACTTCAATTAATTATTATTTTTGTGCTTTTCTTTTACTTATTTTTGTTTAATTATTCTTTTTAAGTGTTTTTGGTGTATAAATAGATATCATCAACATCATCTTGCATCATTTGATCCTGAAATTAAGAGGACTATACACTATAAAAGAAGAAAAAGACAAAATGAAGACATGAACAATCCACCGAATTCGAAAATGCCTCTTATTGATAAATAAGGTCTAGGACAACAACAACAACTTGAGAAAAATCATAATGGTCCAAGACTGAGGACTATTTATGATTATGCCACTCTAAGATGGAATAAAGAGCATAAAATAGTAGTGCTTCCTCGATAGCAATATTATGACAGTTAAATATCCATAATTATACCACTCCAAGCTAAAACCAGTAACCATCACCATGGTTCATATGAACCAATTCTCAGGATCGGATATAGAGGACCCAACACAACACTTGGATATATTCTTGGAAATTAGTGAAATGATCCAAATTCAAGGTGTAACGATGGATGATATAAGATGAAAGATTTTTCATTTCACTCTTAAAGGGAAAGTGAGATATTGGTTATCCATGCTACCGAGTTAATCCATTCATTCATGGGAATAAATAAAGAAAAAATTTCTTGTAAGATTCTTTCCACCCACCAAGATGACAAGCATAAGGAATAGCATCTATAATTTTTAATAATTAAATTATGAGATCTTCTATGAAGTTTAGGAGAGGTTTAGGAGGTTGTTGAAGAGTTATCCTTGTCATGAGATCATGATGCACTTGTTAAGGTTGACATTCTATGCAACGTGTAACTTAGCTACAAAGTTTTTTATTGGATGCCGCATTAGGGGGAAGCTTCATGAACAAAGTCCAAAAATAAGCCTTTTTACTTATTGATGAAATGGCAATGAATAAGGCTTAATGGTAGGAGATAAGGAGTTCACTCCATGGATGAATTTGTAATGCTCAAATCTCAATTAGAGCTATTAAAAAAGAAATTAAAAAGGCAAAAAGTTCAAAATATATGAACAATTAGCCAAGAGGGCCATGCTTTTGAGGAAGGAAAGTGGGTAGTGATGCAAGGACAATTGAGCCATACACCAAAAGAATGGGAGAAGTGAATGCATTGCATGAATATAAGAGGAATGATCCATTTAGCAATCATTACAATCCCGGATGGAGAAATCACCTAAACTTCTCATTGAGAGATGAAAACCAAGCCTCAACCTCAAGCACAAACTGAAGAGCTTAACTTAAACCATCTTCTCACAACCAAGCGAACCAAAACCACAACTACCATCGGTAACACCAACCTTTAATAGTGAACACTCATAATTAAGTTCCATATCAACCACCTTATGTTCACTAAACACCATGTCAACCCCTTTTAATATTAGCATAGATAGCCCCTACCACAATAAAAGAAGCCAAACTTTAAGAAAATGATTGTTGTTTGATGCCAACTCAAAACCAATTCATGATAAGCTAATAAGTGAGGTAGAAGGCTAAAGAGCAATGGAATAGGAACCAAGATATGGCAATGAGGAATTTGGAGACTTGAGTAGGCCAATATGCAAATTCTTTTTCAACAAGGCCACCAGGTGCATTTCCTTTGAATGTTGATTAAAACCCTAAGGAAGAAGCTAAGACTATCACATTAAGGAGTGATAAGAAAGTCTAAAGAACTAAATAAGGTAACCAATCATCATCTTCTTCTAAAGAGGTAGAACTAATAACAGAGGTATGTATTTCTAATCTTAAGAATGTAGAGGAGGTTCCAAAGCAAAAAGAAAAGGGTAAGAACATCATAAATTCTAATTTGCTTTATGATGCATCATATTTGTCATATCCATTAATAGCTAGAATAGAGAAAAACAATGAACAATTAAAGATATTTTTGAATATGATCAAGAAATTGGATGTTAATTTTCCATTTGTTGAGGCTTTACTTCACATCCCAAAATATGCAAAATTCATGAAAGATCTCTGCTGAAATAAAAAAAAAAAGCTAAAAGGGGTAGGCACTATCCAACTTTCTAAAAATTGTAGTTCAATTATTTCTAATAAAATTCCTGATAAGTGAGAAAACCCGGGTAGTTTCACATTGCCTTATGAGTTGGGAGGGAATTTTATTGGTAATGCACTATGTGATCTAGGGGCAAGCATAAGTTTGATGCCATATTCAATATGTAGGAAGTTAAAGCAAGGTGACGTTAAAGAAATGAGGATGACACTTCATAGTGATGGATATGGATAAGGATAAGAAGGTCCCATTTATTATAGGAAGGCCATTTTTAAATAAAGCAAGAGCACTTATAGATGTGCTTGGGAAAATTGTAACTCTAAGGTTTAATGATACGAAGATGGTATTTGATGTTAACAAAGTGATGAAGCACCCATAGTGTAAATTTAAGGAGTCATTATGCTTTATGGATGCAATAGAGGGCTATAGAGAGGAAATGCAAAAGAAAATTTTGCTTGATGATCCATTGAGGAATTGTTTAAAGAATGAGATTGAAGAGAGGCACTTAACCAAGGTAGAGAATGAAGTTATGGAAGAGCTAGAGAGAAAGCATAAAGAGGAAGATTCTAATGAAGAAGGGATTGAGCTGAAAAAGGGAGACACGAAAACTAAACTCAAACCCCTTCCCCCTTATTTGAAATACTTATTTTTTGAAAATGGAACAAAACCAGTAAGTATATCTTTTATTTTGATAGGAATTAAAAAAGATATGTTGATTGAAATGTTAAAAAGGTATAAAAAAGCAATTGGATAGGAGACATCGAACCCAAAAAGGATTAACTTATACCATATACCTACCGAATTTTGATGGAAGAAGAGGGAAAACCAATGGTTCAACCTCATTATTGACTAAACTTGAAAATGCAAGAGACTGTTAAGAAGGAATTTTTAAAATTGCTTGACGTAGGTATAATCTTTCCTATCTCTAATAGGAAATGGATGAGTCTAATTCAGTGTATGCCTAAAAAGGGGGGAGGGAATGATTGTGATTAAGAATGAACTTAATGAACTCATTCTAACTCGTACAATTATGAGATACAGGGTATGTTTAGATTATAGAAGGTTAAATAGCAATATTAGGAAAGGTCACTTCCTCTTGCCATTTATTGATCAGATGTTAGAGAGGTTAGCAGGGAATAGATTATATTGCTCTCTAGATGGGTATTCAAAGTACTTATAAATCCATATAACCCTTGAGGATCAAGAGAAAATAACATTTTGCTGTCCTTATGACAATTTGGCCTATCAAAGAATGCCCTTTGGGTTGTGTAATGCACCGACTACATTTCAATGGTGCATGATGGCAATATTTGATTATTTAATAGAGAAATCTATGGAAGTGTTCATGGATGACTTCACAATATATGGGAGAGATTTTGAGAGTTATCTTAACCATTTCAACTTAGTGCTAGAAAGGTATGAGAAAACCAATATAGTATTGAATTAGAAAAAATGTCACTTTATAGTGAGGAAAGGAATTGTGTTAAAACATAATGTTTTTTTTTAAAAAAAAGGATAAAGGTAGATAGAGCCATAGTTAAAGTTGATAATGGTCATTTATATAATGTTTTTAATATGTTTTTAGGTGTTTAATTAGGTTATTTTTGTGTTAATTAGGTTAGATTTGAGTTTAATTGGTTAATTTTATGTTTTTAGAGTTAATTGTAAATTTTGGTGTTGTTCAGGGTTATTTTGTAAGAAAAATAACTTAATTGTAAAAAAGGGCAAAGATTTGGGCCAAAACTGTAAATATGAAAAATTTATGCAGGAAAGTGATCGTGAAGTCCAGAAGAACTAGGTGTGGCCATGTGAAGTTATAAGAGAATGAAGACATGGCCACGTGTGAGAAAGAAGAAAGTGAACAAGTGACCACGTGAAGAAAAGAATGCAAGAACCCATGGCCACGTGATTTTCTTCACAAACCAACACATGGCCACGTGTGAAAATACACTAGGGAACACATGGCCACGTGATGCTTCTCCCACTTCACGAAGAATTCTCGAACTTCTTGTTTTGGGAAAAATTTGCTTCCTATTTGATTCTAAGAGTTTGAGAAGGAATACACAACATCTTTTGCCTATAAATAGCAGTCTAAAACACCAAATAAGGGGATCGAATTAGAGAATTAGAATCAATTAGTAGAATCAATTAGAGAAATCTTAGAATTAGGTTTAGTTATTTTACGTTGTTTTTATGTTTTCATTATTTTTCTTCAACTTTGTCTTTAGTTTTTAAACATGTTTAGGAAGTAATTTTTCTTCTTTTGCTAATGGATTCTTGAAATCTTAAATTTTCATTGTTATGACTTTGTTTTGAGCTTAATTTTCAATATCGGTTGATTATTTCTTGGTTTTAAGCATATTCTTATCTTTGATTATGTTGAGATTAATTATTGATTTATTGAATAAATAACTAAAAATTGGTTTTGACATATTTAATGATTTGCATGTTCTTAGATTAACTCTTTAATATTTATGCATGATTATTATCCGAAATATGAGATGATTATGTGTGAATTTTATTGATTAATACTAAGAGAGGAGGAACTAAGAATAAATTGGAGTTGAATCACTTGAGAAAGGCTTCAATGAATATTTAGGAAGTTAAAAATAGACTTGCATGCTAAGTATTATATTTGTCTATGAGTTTAATACTAAGAATGATATACTTGAATAAAGATATCTTGGTTTATTACTAGTTTTTCCATAATCACTGGTGTTTATATTGAATTTAAGTCATTACAATGAAAATTAAGGTGGATAGTTTCTTTAGCAAGAGAATCTCAGTTATTGTTTTGCTTTTAATTCATGTTTTAGCTTTTGTTTTGTTTAATTGTTTATTTTATTTAATTTTTGCTTTTAAATCAAAAACATTTAGGAAACAATCTTGGATTAATTTAATTCATATATAGGTATTATCCTTAGCAATCCATGTTCCCTTGGGTTCGATATTTTGGGGTCTTAATCTATATTTCCCTGTATTACTAGCCGATCTAGTACACTTGCTAGACACCGGTCATAAGTCTTTGAGAAACTTCCACCCTAACTAATGTCAAGGGAGTTAGGAGCTTTTCGAGGCATACTGGTTTTTACCATAGATTCATTAAGGATTTTTCTAAGATTGCCAAACCTTTGTTGAATTTTTTAATGAAAGATGCTCGTATTTTTACTAATGAGTGTTTGCATGTATTTAATACCTTAAAAGATAAGCTTATTCCAGCTTTGGTGATTGTCTATTTGGATTGGAATTTGCCATTTGAACTAATGTGCAATGCATGTGATTTTGCAGTTGGAGTAGTGTTGGGATAAAGATGGGAGAAAATGTTTTGTGCAATTTACTATACGAATCATACCTTGATATAAGCTCATGTCAATTACACCATGATCGAGAAAGAGCTTATTGTAATTGTCTTTGCATTTGAAAAATTCAAACCTTATTTGCTTGGTATAAAAATTATGATGTGGCCCAATCATATAGTATTAAGACATTTCTTTGCTAAGAAGGAGAAAAAATTGAGACTTGTTAGATGGGTGCTTATTTTATAAGAATTTAACCTAGAAATCAAGGATAAAAAGGGGATAAAAACTTTATGGTAGATCATTTATCTCAACTTGATGATGTCATGTAAAATGTCTACCTTTTTATGTGTGTTTTTCTCTTATTTATGTAGTTAAGTATGTAATATTATATGTATTTTTATGTGTTTATGTCCAATTTATGTGTTTATGTTTGTTTTTAGGATAAAATTAGTGAAGTGAGAAGAAAATGAAGAAGATGGTGAAATTTCGAAGAAGGAGATCATGACTCGGCATCAGGATCACGTGTCGTGAAGTGAATCACGACTTGTGAGTGTGTACTTCCATGCATATATTTTTCTAAGCATTTATTTGTAAGAGGATAAGTCACTAACAATTCCTTTCAATACATACCACCTATATATCATTCTTGTTGGAAGGAATTACCAAGCACTTCTACTCCCCAAGTGGCTGCTATGGAAAGTACTTCGGAAGAGTCAAGGCCAACGGAGTTAGGGCAAAGTGATGATCCTATGGAGGGTATACCTAGTCATTCACCTGTTTTCACACCAACATCTGGATCTTCTTCCAATATCACCACTTCCATGTTCAATCAATTGCTACACAATCAATCTGCCATCCAAAATCAATTGGCTTCCTTGGAGCAAGCCACAAGTCAATTAGTTCATCTTCAACGCCATCTTGAACACAAGGTGGACGCTTTCATTGCCCAAGCGGGCAATGAGGTCCTATCACCTCCACCTTCACCATGAATTTGAGGGGAGTTTTCTTTCCTCGCTTTTGTTTATTTTTAATTTTCTTTTTGTTTGTGTGTTTGTTTTGTTTCTCCACATTGAGGACAATGTGTGTTTTAAGTGTGTGGGAGCACTTGTGTGTGTGTGTTGTTTGTTTATCTTTTTCTTTATTTAGACTAACTTTTATAGTGAGTTTTATTATAAGTATTGCTCATATTGTATGTAATATAGGTTGTTATGAAGATTCATTTACCTTTTATACTCATTTGATTAGTTATTTAAGATTTTTGGCATGTGTTTTATGTTTTTAAGTTATCTCTTTTTACTTCTTTCAACATTTTAGGTTATTTCATCTCTTCATTAACTATGCTTTAAGGTTAGAATATGCTCATTTAGTTTAAGATTTTAGGATTTTAGTTGCTTCATGGAAACTATAGCCATAATACTTACCTTTAGCCTTTCAATAATGGATGAGGACTAATATAAAAAAAAATTAATGATGATAATGATAAACTAAATAAAGCAAGATGCATATCTAAAAGCTTAATAAAGTATGGGATGGAGCATAAAACGCACCCAATACTACATTCTCTTGCTATTCATGGGATAAAGTCTAAAAGTATACCCATGCTAAAAAAAGAAGAAAAAGAAAGAAAAAAATGAAAAAATATATAGTCTAAAAATGCCATGAGATAGGTTTAAAGGTATGTGTGCTTTTTAAATTGTCCAAAAAGGCAACTATAGTCTTAGAATCTTAGGCTTTATGATCACTATTCTCTCTTGAGCATGGTTAGTCTTGAGACTTTATATTCTTGATGTTGAATTTAGTAAATTTAGGTGACTTGATGATTTAAGATGCATGTTTTAAGTCTTGATGTACTAATATTTTGAGTGTTAAGGTGTTTGAATTCATATTAATCTTATCTTAAGTGACAATTGAGCAATGCTTTATAATGTAACTTAGTTTGACTTGAGATTAAATTTTCTCACTTTTCTCTTGCTTGGGAACAAGCAAAGTTTAAGTGTGGGGGAATTTGATGTCATGTAAAATGTCTACCTTTTTATGTGTGTTTTTCTCTTATTTATGTAGTTAAGTATGTAATATTATATGTATTTTTATGTGTTTATGTCCAATTTATGTGTTTATGTTTGTTTTTAGGATAAAATTGGTGAAGTGTGAAGAAAATGAAGAAGATGGTGAAATTTCGAAGAAGGAGATCACGACTCGGCATCAGGATCATGTGTCGTGAAGTGAATCAGGACTCGTGAGGGTGTTCACTAGTCGGATGTTGTTCACAAGTCTTTAAGAGAAGCTAAAGATCACGACTCGTGAGGGTGTTCACGAGTTGGACAAGGCACTGTTTCCCAAACGGTGTATTTTCTGCACTTGAGTTTTCAGCCATACATTATGTCCTTTCAAAGGCAATCTTTCGTGACCTATTAAGAGACATAACTCTAGAGACAAAAGAGGAGAGCAGATTGGAGAAAAACTCTAGAGAGAAAAAAAATCAACAAATTCTTTTACTATTTTCTTAAGAACATTTTAGTTGTTTTGGGCAATTTCATTTTACTTAGTTTTAGAGGATGACAAAAGAGCAAAGCCAAAGGAATAAGAGATTTATCAGAAGGTCAAAATAGAAAGTATGTAGCACCCTTATCCTATAATCTATACATATCACTTTATCCATCTCATTACACATGTATTACTGTGCAACATAAACATATACCAACTACACCTAGAACATATAATCAAACTTAATACATAAGAGTGCTATACTTTTAAAAACTTTTCAGTGTACGTTAAAGTCTCTTTACAAAATACAACAACTGTTTAACATTTTTACATATAATATCACCAATACCACTATCCTATAATCTTTACTATATACAAAGAGCCAAAATAAAAGTCTATAAATGTCTCTCTCGTTGACTTGAGTTGGCCATCCCGCTGCAGATATCACCCCAACAACCTACACGGATGAAACACCCGTGCTAAGCTATAAAGCTTAATGGGGAACTAAATCATGATAAACGACCACTCACAGTGATTGTCAACAAGCACACAACATGCCTCAAATATAACAAAGCTTTGTTTCAAGAAATAAACAAAATGCAGCAGTTAATTCATATTACGAAAATCATAAAGTTCAGCAATAAAATTTGCATTGATGCTTTAATCAACATATATAACCATGTAAGCTTTAATGTTCTATAGCTTTAAATTTAACTAATTATCATGTGTCTAGTTTCTGAATTGATACTAAACCGTAAAAGCATAAATATCTATTATCTTTTCATCTATTTAACATGTCTTTGATATATACACATTAGAATTAAATAGCAAATCCACACTTCCAATTACTATGAGATTATTATATTACTATAGGCTTATTTTATATTCCTCAAGTTATTCATGTTATAACATATTAGATGTATCATAAAAATAAGCCTTTCAACTAAACATAACACTTATATATCATTATCATAAATAGCAAATACACATTAAAGAATGTGTACATGCAACAATGTGAACACATATATATAATCATAAGAAAAATATTTCAAAACAATGGTTGTTACTATCTAACCTTCATAATCTTTAATGCACACTATGAATATGCACTTATAAAATTATTGCGCACATTAGACTTTTATAATACTCTTGGACTTAATAAAAATTCCTTCATCAATCATGTATTGGCATACATATAGAAATAAGGTTTATGATCACAAAGCCATATATATATATGATCAATTTAATCAAAATACTAATATAATGCAAATTCATCAATTAACGATTAGCATGTATTTAGGATACTAGCAGTATAGATACATATACTATTGCACATTATTTTAGATGTGAGTTTTATGTGCAATAAAAGGAACTTCATATGTAGAATAGTATAAAGCCAATTAAGAATTTGCATGCCTTATTAAACTTTTCTTAACCTTTGACAATAAAACCTGCACTATTCTAAAGAGGTGGATAACAGTTATACGATGGTACCCGAAGGTACTAGGTCACCCGAAGGCACCAAAGAGATACCCGGAGGTATTAAACGATGATCCGTTGTAAGGATAAAACTGTATGATAAATCGGTGGACCCAAATAGGGTCAAAGAAATAACATGGACCCAAACGGGGTCAATCAAATAACATGGACCGGTCAAGCGGACCCAAACGGGGTCGGCTACAACCCACACGAGGGTTGTTGAATTAACTTTAACTTTTAAACCCAAACAGGGTCACTATACTTTTAAATTCAAGTGGACCTAAATAGGTCTAAATGTTCAAAAGCAGCTGTAAAGTACCCTTATAGGCATGCCTATCTATCCACTTCCTAGACTCAATGCAGGTAGTAAAATCTCTTTACGTTATCTTTTCTTTATTCATTCATATTCTTATATGCACATGTATACTCTTGTGTAACAACGAACAATGTACTCATATACATGCTCATGTGTAACTTTATGTAAACCTTTAAACATGCTCACTATTGGATAGTACTATTCTGTATTTGAAATCTTTTTCAATCATGTAACTATTTCGTATAATATAGTTGTATCTATATTATACTTTTTGCTCCTGTGCATTATATACAAATATATATCTTCTCTAGTGCATCAACATATATGCATAATTCATAAGACAATTTATACAATTTGCTCATGTAAATAATCAATTAAAAGTTATACCTTTATTAGTGGACATACATGTATACACCATCTCATCAAATATAAACAATTGCAATCATGCTGTTTGCTCAATTATCGCTAATTAACGTACTTCCATCTAACCATGCTTTATCCATTATTTTCTTTTCATATAGCAATACTTTCTATTTTATTGTCATTGTAATTTTACTTTTGGCATGAGCATAGAGGCATAACATATAATCCTTATATAGTGTTATATTCATATTATTTCAAGTAGGTAAATAATAACTCACCTAAACATTGCAATCACCATACACATTCTTCATCACATAATCATGCCTAATACTTTACATTTATATATTATTATATAGTTTATATATTTAGTTCCCTTTATGCGCTGCTATAATACAAAAATACTCCATAGATGTTTAAAATGGTTCTTGGCAAACTCAAATAACAATTCTGCATAGAGACAGAATTTCAAGTTCATTTTAAAACCTATTTATGTCATATCTAAAGACATTTGTGGTCGAAATTATCTTTTAAAATCATGATTCATTATGTTTCTAGTTTCAGGAACATTGAAAATAACATCAATATCATTTTTACTTTTTAAAATATTACAAAAACATTGAGAACTGTTCCTGAAAATAATGCTGTCAACAGTCCCAAATTTAGGTTACTTTTTGACATATTTAGAGGCACAACAAAATCATGATTTCTCCATAAATATTGTAGAAATTTAAGTCTAGTTTCATTATAATTTCGATTCATAGCATTTTGACCTCTACAAAATTAATTATGCACAAAATACTGCAAACTGTCCACTGAAAAAGTGCTGTCAACAGTTCCAAATTCGAGTCACTTTTTTGACATATTTAGAAACGGAATAAAATTATGCTTTCTTCACAAAAGTTGTAGATAAATAAGTCTAGTTTCATCACAATTTTTAATCATAGCATTTTGACCTATATAAAATTAATTATACACAAAACACTGCATACTATCCTATGAAAAGTACTGTCAACAGTTTTGAATTCAAGTAATTTTTTTGACATATTAAGAAATAGAATCAAATTATGTTTTCTTCATAAACGTTGTAGATATATAAGTCTAATTTCATCAGAATTTGAAATCATCTCATTTCAACATCTATAACAAGAGATACACTCAAATTACTACAGTCCATTCTCGTTTCCTAGGCAGAACTTTACTGCACCCAATTCAGTTTTTATAACCAATTAATAAATTCATATAATAAAATATGTACAGAATTTAAACAAACTTCCTTCATGAAAATGATGCTCCTATGAGTCTATTTTAACCAAAATTTTGTTTCAATGGATTTCGACTTCTCAACAAATATTTATAGCAAAAATACTGTAACATGTTCTTAACAACTAGGTAGCAGCTCAGTCCGAATTTTAAATTAATTTTTGGAGCACTTAGAGGCAGAATTAAATATAGGTTTCTTCTACAAAAATATAAATCCATGTCTTAAGTTTAAGTAGCAATTTATATTTCCCAAATTTGAGCTATAAAACTCGAGATATCCACAAAATTCCGAAACTGGTTCATAGAAACTTAACTCAGAATTTCAAATTCATTAACTTTTCTTCTTTCAAAGGCTACTGTTTTGGGCATTTTTGAGGACATTAGAGGAAATATTTCATTATTGTTATTTCTATAACATTTGTAGGCAAAGAAGTCCCGGTTCTAACCCAACAAGTAACATCAAATTCGGAGTTCAAAAACTCAACTTATGATCAAATTAGTCATTGAAGGTCAATCCGAATTTCTGGACAGCACTTTCACATTAATGACTAATATCTTAATTCAAGTCAATATACTTATAAAATCCATAATCAACACAATATTAATGCATGCAATAAATAATAGTTCCCAAACCTGGACATGCAACTCAAATCTTCTTTAAATTCTCCTTGCTCTTTACTCTTTGTAACTACTTTTCCTTTACTTGTTTCTACCCTCCTCTTCTCCTTTACAACCAACATCATCATTCATTAACTTAACTTCCAGCACTTTTTCAGCATTTACCTCAACCAAAATGAGAAGAGGAAGAAGAAGAAGATGATGAAATTCAGTAGAGATTAATTACCTTAAAGTTATACACTTAATTGCCTTAGTAAACCATCATGAATTGTCGCTTAAATTGCTTGAAAAATTCAAAGACTTTGAAAGAAAATGAGAGGAAGTAATTTCTGGTTTTTCTCCTCTCAAAATGCCGACACTTCACTCTCTCCCACACCATCTCTCATCACATGCTTATATAACACAAGGTAAAATTCCCTATTTGGTCCTTTAAGAGTTTGCATGTCACACTATGAACAACCACCTTTTTGCATGCTATAAAGTGACCCCCTCCATTAAATCTTTTTCTTAAATCAACCTTCACATTTATTCTTTCTTTTAAATCAACCTCTCAAATCTCTCTTTCATTCACATTAGGCCCTTAAGATGCCGAATTTACAAATTGACCCCTAAACTAATACTTGATACTTCAATTACAAACTTAATTATTATTATACCAACATAATAATTTAATTATGACTTTATAAAATTTATACCATATATTTTACACATTTATCATATAATTATTGATAACTTAAAATATTTTTACCTCAATTAATATCTTAACTCTTAATAATTCATCAAATAATGCTTAACTAGACTTTAATAATATGTAATTGCCCTTGAATTCTACTAGGGCCTATTTTGGGTCCTTAAAAAGTAAACCCTGGGGAGTGATGTTTTCTTGTCTCTTATTTCATCTTTATTGTAACTTTTATCTTATGGCTAAGTTCTT
>CM075810.1:31740901-31854121 GCA_037975025.1 Excoecaria agallocha | reverse complement strand
CATCCACATATAAAACTAGGTAGACAATTGCACTCCCACTGACCATTTTATACACTCATGGTTCATCTTCATTCTGTGAGAAACCAAACTCTTTGATTTTCTCATTGAATCATATGTTTCATCTCCTAGAGGCTTGCTTTAATCCATAATTAGATCTTTGAAGCTTGCATACCTTTTTTCCATCTCCTAATGTGAACCCTTTTGGTTTTGCCATATACACATTCTCAGTCAGATTTCCATTTAGGAAAGCTATCTTCACATCCATTTGCCAAATCTCATAATCATAATGAGCTGCAATGGCTAAAAGTATTCTTATAGACTTAAGCATCACTACAGGAGAAAATGTTTCATCATAGTGAATACCTTTTTTTTAATGATAGCCTTTTGCTACTAAGCTAGCTTTATAGATAACTATATTACCTTCCATGTCGGTCTTTTTTTTGAAGACACATTTGCACCCTATGGGTTTTATCCATTTAGGTGGTTGAGTTAAGGTCCATACTTTGTTCTCATACATGGAGTCCATTTCAAACTGCATAGCCTTAAGCCATAAATTACATTTTGAACTGTTTAAAACTTCTTAATAGCTTGTAGGCTTATTGTCCTCTACTACAGTTATGCCTCTATCTGAATCAATGTGTAATCCATATCTCATAGGGATAAAATGCATCCTAGTAGATCTTCTAGGATTTTGTGTATAATTAGTTTCAACTATAATCTCATCATTATGAAATTTAGTCTCGGGTTCAACCAGTTGATCAACTTCTACTTGTGGGTCTTGAACTTCACCAAGTTCAATTTTACTCCCACTATCATCTCATAGAAGAAATTCCCTTTTCAAGAAGACAACATGCCTTGAAACAAACACCTTTTTTTCTAACGGATGATAGAAATAATATCCAAACATTTCTTTTAGATATACCATAAATATGTTGGAATTTAACGGTTACATGCATCACATACATGAGCGGAATTTTAAAATTTTTTTAACCATTAGATCTGATCTTGCCATGAATACATAATATAACTATATGAGAATAAGAAAAATCACCTTTGATTTTTGTTGAACAGTTGATTTTACTTCGCACCAGGTTGTCGTAAACCACAGTGTCCAAAATCGAACACCTCCAATGAGTAATCCACACTAGAGAGGGGTAAATTGAACCAACAAATTGGTGTTCAACTAGGGCTGGCCGAATTCCAAGAGGCTAGCTACGGAAGTGGCGCAAAAAGGGAGAGAGATTAAGAGAAAAGACTTTCCTTTTGTTTTTAATTACTTAACCCTAATTCTCATTAGTTGGCCTTTTATAGATAGGTTAAAATTCCAACTCCTTAATGAGATTGGGCTCTTTAAAATTGCTGGAGAATTATTAATTGGGCCTCTGGAATTAATTATAATAATTTGGGCTTAATTAAATCTTTTCATAAAAGACCATGCACAAAATCCATAAACTAGGCCCTTTGTGCATCTAATTGGATTTAAATACCCAAATGGATTCCAAATCCAACCAAATTAAATATGTGAGTTCCATAACACTTATGTAACATATATAAATTAATTTGGTCCAAGAAAAAGCACTCTAAGCCCTTCTGTATGGAGTTGACGTGTAGCCCTCTTTTTGAGGGCTTCCTCCAACTTCTTCATTCCTTTGGCCCTTTATAATTTCTCCAATGGTCCTATTAATTATTATATCAGTCCTATAACACTTATAGTAGTCTTATAACACTTATAAGACAATATAAATTAATCATGAAATACATTATTTCATTTAGGTCCAATTTACAGAACATTTCTTAAAAGTTCCGCGGACAATTTTATTTGATCATAATTAATTAAACTCTTTAATTAATTATTATCATATTCTCCTCTCTACCTTTATAATAATATCAAATATTATTATCCTTGTCATTTTACCATTTTACCCTTTTCTCTATATGTGTGTGACCTATTGGGTTCCTGTCCATGTTGGCAGTATAATATATGTAATTGTGAGTTCTATTCAAAACTCACATGATTTAAACTCCTTTAAATCATTTTATCAATCTCTATTGATATTTTGATACATCATTATACAAGTCATGATTGGCCTCTAGCTAGGCATCATGACTACCTAAATGTCAGGAAAGTCATGTGGTTTGACTGTACCCTTCCTTAGAAACAATTACCATACAATTACTCCTTTCTCCCTCTTATCTCAATTAGATTCTGAGTATGGATTTCTTTCAACTCATATAAATCTAATTATGTATGTTCTATTAATTTAACCATTGTTCCTAAAATTCCCTTCATGGATCTCCATCCATCTCGGCATATTACTCTGCCCAGAGAATCTCTGAACAAGGCAATTATAGAATCATGCGAGATAACTTCCCTTGTTAAATCTGGGATGGTGAATCCTTTGTCAATCACTCAATTATCTTCAAGTAGGTCATGATATACCCAATCTCCTAACTATGTTCACTCCCAGTTGGAAGTAATCAGTTATGGAGTCAAAGTATACCACTTGCTACTTAAGATAACTTTGGTGATCTCAAGTCTAAGGATACTTGCACAACCGCTATGAAGAGATTCCTCACTGACATAGATTTAATATCCATATGAGGATTCTCTTTGCAGGTCTCCAATGAACTTGTTCCTCTAACAAGCATCCACATGTTAGCTTTGATTATCATCCATAATCACAATTATGAGAACCATTGCTTGAACCATTCAAGAAGCATAACATGTGCTAGTCTGTCCGAATTAACAATGTCCTATCTTGTTAATTTTATGACTAGGGATATTTAGATATTAACACATTTGTATGCGATAGACATCTCACATCATGAACACTTTTATGATTGCCTTTGCACTGTGTTTATAATATCTAGGACTTCATTTATTAATTTAAGATTTACAAACTCATGTATTCAAACACAACATTAATAAATGAATGATGCCTTTTATTAAGAAAATAAATTTCATACATATGAAGAACATCCCTATTACATGGGCTCTAGGGCATACTCTCTAACAATCTCCCACTTGCACTAGAGCCAATCACTCATATGTCTCAGACCCATGCTATTTATATGGTGATCATGCTTTATCTGGGAAAGTGCTTTAGTGAGGGGATCCGCAACATTGTCATCTGTGGGAACCCTTTCTATTTTCACATCATTTCTAGCTACTATTTCCCTTATGAGATGGTAGCGTCTGAGAACATGTTTGGATCGCTGATGAGACCGTAGTTCCTTTGCTTGCGCAATGGCTCCATTATTGTCACAATATAAAGGAATCGGATCAACAATGCTAGGCACCACTCCTAGTTCGGTTATGAACTTTTTGATCCAAACTGCTTCTTTGGCTGCTTCTGAAGCAACAATGTACTTAGCTTCCGTCGTGGAATCAGCAGTTGTTTCTTGTTTGGAACTTTTCCAACTAACTGCTCCTCCTCCCATTATGAACACATAACCAGATTGTGATTTACAATCATCTTTGTCAGATTGGAAGCTGGCATCTGTATACCCGTTTACTTCCAAACTACCCTCTCCATATACCAAGAATATATCCTTAGTCCTTCTCAAGTACTTAAGAATATTCTTGACAGCTGCCCAATGTTCCTCCCCAAAATTAGATTGGAATCTGCTTGTGACACTCAAAGCAAATGCTACATCTGGACGTGTACATAACATAGCATATATGATAGAACCAATTGCAGATGCATATGGTATTCTATTCATGCTCTCTCTATCCTCTAGTGTTTGCGGACACATAGACTTAGAAAGGTGTTTCCCATGCACCATGGGTATAAACCCTTTCTTAGAGAGATCCATATTGAACCTCTTCAATACTTTATCTATATATGTACTCTGAGAAAGACCTAGCAACCTATTGGATCTATCTCTATAGATCCTTATTCCCAGAATATAGGATGCTTCTCCAAGGTCTTTCATGGAGAATTGCTTGGATAACCATATTTTAACAGATTGGAGAAGAGAAATGTCATTTCCCATTATCAATATGTCATCTACATATAGAACTAGGAAGACAATTGCACTCCCACTAACCCTTTTATACACACAAGGTTCATCTTCATTCTGTGAGAAACCAAACTCTTTGATTGTCTCATTGAATTGTATGTTCCAGCTCCTAGAGGCTTGCTTCAATCCATAAATGGATCTTTGAAGCTTGCATACCTTTTCGCCATTTCCAGATGTGAATCCTTCTGGTTGTGTCATATACAAAGCTGTCTTCACATCCATTTGCCAAATCTCATAATCATAATGAGCTGCAATGGCTAAAAGTATTCTTATAGACTTAAGCATCGCTATAGGAGAAAAAGTTTCGTCATAGTCAATACCTTCTTTTTGATGATAACCTTTTGCTACTAAGCAAGCTTTACAGGTAACTATATTACCTTCCATGTCAGTCTTCTTTTTGAAGACCCATTTGCACCCTATGGGTTTTATCCCTTCAGGTGGTTGAGTTAAAGTCCATACTTTATTCTCATACATGGAGTCCATTTCGGACTGTATAGCCTTAAGCCATAAATCACGTTCTGAACTGTTCAAAACTTCTTGATAGCTTGTAGGCTCATTGTCCTCTACTACAGTTATGCCTCTATCCGAATCAATGTGAAATTCGTATCTCACAGGGATAGAACGCATCCTAGTAGATCTTCTAGGATTTTGTGTATAATCAGGTTCAACTGTAATCTCATCATTATGAAATTTAGTTTCAGGTTTAATCGGTTAATCTACTTCTATTTGTGGGTCCTGAACTTCACCAAGTTCAATTTTATTCCCATTGTCTTCTTGTAGGAGAAACTCTTTTTCCAAGAAGATAGCATGCCTTGAAACAAACACCTTTTGTTCTATGGGATGATAGAAATAATATCCAAACGTTTCTTTTGGATATCCCACAAATAAACATTTATCAGACTTAACATCCAGTTTGTCTGACATTGTCCTCTTTACATAAGCAGGACAACCCCATACTTTCATATGAGAAAGCGTGGGTTTCTTGTTATTCCACATCTCATATGGAGTAACATCAACTGATTTACTAGGAACTCTATTTAACACATAAACAGCAGTTTCTAGTGCATATCCCCAAAAGGACTTAGGCAAGTCCGCTCGGCTCATCATTGATCGAACCATATCTAATAGTGTTCGATTCCTCCTTTTGGATACACCATTGTGTTGTGGTGTATATGAAGGAGTCCATTGAGATAAAATCCCATTATCTCTAAGATAATCCTGAAACTCTTGACTTAAGTATTCTCCACCTCGATCTGATTTAAGTGTTTTAATACTTTTGCCAAGTTGTTTCTCTACTTCATTTCTGAATTCTTTGAACTTTTCAAATGCTTCAGACTTATATTTCATTAGATAGATGTATCCAAACCTGGAATAATCATCTATGAAAGTAATGAAGTAGGAGTAACCTCCTCTGGCATGTATAGTCATTGGACCACATACATCTGAATGTATTAAGTCCAAAACAATTTTAGCTCGTTCTCCTTTACCAATAAAGGGAGCTTTTGTCATTTTTCCCAATAAACAAGATTCGCATGTATCAAATGATTCATAATTAAATGATCCCAGATCACCTGACTTGTGAAATTTGGTCATGCGTTTTTCATTTATGTGGCCTAAACGACAATGCCATAAGTATGAGGTATTTAGATTATCATGTTTCATTCTCTTGGTATCCACATTATGTACTTATTTAATTAAATCAAGAACAAATATACCATTCTCAATGATAGCTTTTGAATAAAATATATTGTTCTTAAAAATGTAATAACATTTGTCCTTTAAAGAAATATCATAATTGTTCATCAAACAACTGAAAGAAATAATACTTTTGGACAAAGCTGGAATATAATAACAATTATTTAATTCCAGTACTAATCAACTAGGAAGAGGCAAATAGTAAGTCCCCACAACTGTTGTAGAGATATTCTGTCCAGTAGCTGACTGCAAACATATCTCTGCCTTTCCAACTCTTCTAAAGCTTCTAAGCCCCTGTAGATCATTACACAAATGAGATCCACGTCCGGTATCTAATACCCAAGATTGTTTTGAAGCAATAGAATAAGTATTAATTTCAATCATATGAATACCTGAAGTAGATGCAACAGCTTGCTTCTTCTCCTTAAGAGAATCTAGATAGGCCTTGCAGTTACGCTTCCAATGACCATCTTTTCCACAATTGAAGCAAGTTCCTTTGGGATTCTCTTTCTTGGCAACCTTCTTCTTGGGGATCCCACCATTCTTTGGCTGTGCCTTGGTTATCTTCTTCTTCTTCTGCTTCTTGCCTTTAGCAGAAGTGACAACCATGACACTTTTTGGATCTTTCTTAAATGATCCATCAGTTGTCTTGAGCATGTTGATTAACTCAGGAATGGATACTTGGATCTTGTTCATGTTGAAGTTAAGCACAAAAGGTGCATAACTTGGAGCCAACGAGTACAAGATTAAATCTATGTATAGATCATTATCCATAACATAGCCAAGTCTACTCAAATGTTTAATATACCCATACATCTTCAATGCATGAGCAGCAGCTGAAGTGCCTTCCACCATTTTGCAACTAAATAGAGCTCGAGCAATCTCATATTGCTCAGTTCTAGCCTGAGAAGAATAAAGCTCCTCTAGATGCAAAATGATGGTTCTAGCATCCATCATTTTATGTTGCTTCTGAAGCTCCGAGGACATAGCACCCAGCATCAGACATGCTGCTGCTTCACTATCCTCCATGTATTTTCGATAAATGCCTTTGATCTCATCAATGGCATCATCTGATGGAAGTGGTGGTGGATCTTTATCCAAGGCATAATGGATCTTTTCAGCCCTGAGAACAATTCTCACTTGCCTGATCCAGTCAGAATAGTTGTTGCCAACCAGCTTTTTATCCAAGATTGATCGTATATTAATGTTTGATGTGCTCATGATGATGACCTAGATGTGAAAAAGAAAAGATATGAGAGTATGTTCATATATATGTATGCATTAATAAGGTCTTTAATTAATCCATTTACTCTCACTATTTTATTGTGAATTAATAGCCCTCACTATATAATCCGAGAAAACCCGATGGTTTTCTTAGTGGGCCAATATCCAATCCTTGATATGTAATTTGACCTTGACTGTGGTCAACAAGCCAAATTCCATACCCTTGAAAGGTAGGTATCCATATACCAATTGTGTCTCTACACAACTATTGGATCATTAGGTTATCAACTCTTGATGCATGCATATCATATATGCATTCCCTAATCTTGCCTCTAGAACCATTAGCCTTGACTGTGGTCAACAAACTAATGGGCTAGCTAAGATGACCCATTTAATTAGATTTGAATATATTCGATATAATGTGAGCTTAACTGTGGTCAACAACCCACACTATAAAGAAATCTGGTTCTCCTCAAATTAATGGAAGGCTTATATACCTTAGTATTTGTTTGAGGGTTTTAGTTAATTAAGTCTCATCATACATGGTTGGCATACATTGGTATGCATCCTATATCTATCACATAAATATAAGCATACAAATATGGTATAGTTATGGACTTCACTACATTGATTTCCCCGAGCCAAGAGGGAAATCAAAAGGTCACACCTAGGTAGTATGCATGATTCAAACAAGAAAATAATTACATTATCTTCAAGCTTGTTGGATCTCCATCCGGCCCATCTTGCTCCTTGATATTGGTCTCCATCTCTATTTCTAATTCTAAACTAAGTAATCTAATTACATATTACAATTTGAAATGAAATACAAACCAAAAACAAGTGGCCGGGACATGAAAGTCCTCATTGGGCCAAAACATGCATTATGCTCAATCACATTGGGCTTTGTCCATAACTAACCATCATGCCAATCATTCACCCTTATATGCCTCTCTAATGCATAAATAAATGGATTACTAACTTTGTTTCAACCTTTGAAACTATATTTTGAGTTATTTAATGATGTGATCAAATTAGGAAACTTTTTCCATTTTGGAAACTTTCATTTTAGGAAACCTTTTTGCATGAATGTGTTCTTGCCTTAATAATCAATCAAATTGATTATTAATTAATTATAAATTGATTATTTAATTAATTAATCATATTAAATAATTAAAAGAATCAATTTTGGGCTTAAAATAAGTGTAGGCCGAAACCCACAGAAGAAAAACCCTAAGTGTGTTCACACACAAACTAATTTTGTGTCATTTGGACCATTTGGGCCTTTTGGAATGAGCCAAGCCCACTCCAGCCCTTAAAACCCATTAATAAACTTAATTAATGTTTATAATAGTTAATTTAAATCAGCTTCTTGGGCCCACCAAGTCATTCACTAATTTAAACCAAGTCCGTAAACATAATTAAGCCCATTAAGTGGTTTTAATGAATTAAAATTAATCAAATTAATTTAAGGCCCATTTTAATTAATCCAATTAATTAAAAACAATTTAATATATCATATATATCAGATTTAGTAGATCAAAAGTCGTTCTAACCAAGAACACACGAAGAACACCAATTTATCGAACTTTTCGACAAAACTTGTTTTCATGCAAAACTTGTTCGATTTTAATTTCGTTCGATCCTACGGCTTAATATCACATATTAAACACATAAAATATCATCTAAATGATTTTTAAATGGATCCATAAGAAATTAAATTAGAACAGCCCCTACATTACCTAGGGTTTCATGCCAAACCCAAATCATAATGCTTCAAAAAATTCCTTTTTGTTTCCACCATATTTATTTGATCACACATACAACCAGAAATAAATATTTCTCATTCATGAACAATCAAATCTAATATTTTAAATTTCATGAAATAAATAACTCAAAACAAAACAAAACTTATTCCGCAGAAAAATATAGAATCGTATATCCATGGCAAAACCGTGGCTCTGATACCATGTTGGAATTTAACGGTTACATGCATCACATATATGAGCGGAATTTTAAAATTTTTTTAACCATTAGATCTGATCTTGCCATGAATACACAATATAACTATATGAGAATAAGAAAAATCACCTTTGATTTTTGTTGAACATTTGATTTTACTTCGCACCGGGTTGTCGCAAACCACAGTGTCCAAAATCGAACACCTCCAATGAGTAATCCACATAGAGAGGGGTAAATTGAACCAACAAATTGGTGTTCAACTAGGGCTGGCCGAAATCCTAGAGGATAGCTATGGAAGTGGTGCAAAAGGGGAGAGAGATTAAGAGAAAAGACTTTCCTTTTGTTTTTAATCACTTAACCCTAATTCTCATTAGTTGGCCTTTTATAGTTAGGTTAAAATTCCAACTCCTTAATGAGATTGGGCTCTTTAAAATTTCTGGAGAATTATTAATTGGGCCTCTGGAATTAATTATAACCATTTGGGCTTAATTAAATCCAAATTAAATCTTTTCATAAAAGACCATGCACAAAATCCACAAACTAGGACCTTTGTGCATCTAATTGGATTTAAATACCCAAATGGATTCCAAATCAAACCAAATTAAATATGTGAGTTCCATAACACTTATGTAACATATATAAATTAATTTGTTCCAAGAAAAAGCCCTCTAAGCCCTTTTGTATGGAGTTGGCATGTAGCCCTCTTTTTGAGGGCTTCCTCAAACTTCTTCATTCCTTTGGCCCTTTATAATTTCTCCAATGGTCCTATTAATTATTATATCATTCCTATAACACTTATAGTAGTCTTATAACACTTAAAATATAATAATAATTAATCATGAAATACATTATTTCATTTAGGTCCAATTTACAGAACATTTCTCAAAAGTTCCACGGACAATTTTATTTGATCATAATTAATTAAACTCTTTAATTAATTATTATCATATTCTCCTCTCTACCTTTATAATAATATCAAATATTATTATCCTTGTCATTTTACAATTTTACCCTTTTCTCTATATGTGTGTGACCTATTGGGTTCCTGTCCATGTTAGCAGTATAATATATGTAATTGTGAGTTCTATTCAAAACTCACATGATTTAAACTCCTTTAAATCATTTTATCAATCTCTATTGATATTTTGATACATCATTATACAAGTCATGATTGGCCTCTAGCTAGGCATCATGACTACCCAAATGTCAGGAAAGTCATGTTGTTTGACTGTACCCTTCCATAAAAATAGTTACCATGCAATTACTCCTTTCACCACTCTTATCTCAATTAGATTCTGAGTATGGATTTCTATCAACTCATCTAAATCTAATTATGTATGTTCTATTAATTTAACCATTTTTCCTAAAATTCCCTTCATGGATCTCCATCCATCTCGGCATATTACTCTGGCCAGATATTCTCTGAACAAGGCAATTATAGAATCATGCGAGATAACTTCCCTTGTTAAATCTGGGATGGTGAATCCTTTGTCAATCACTCAACTATCTTCAAGTAGGTCATGATATACCCAATCTCCTAACTATGTTCACTCCCAGTTGGAAGTAATCAGTTATGGAGTCAAAGTATACCACTTGCTACTTAAGATAACTTTGGTGATCTCAAGTCTAAGGATACTTGCACAACCGCTATGAAGAGATTCCTCACTGACATAGATTTAATATCCATATGAGGATTCTCTTTGCAGGTCTCCAATGAACATGTTCCTCTAACAAGCATCCACATGTTAGCTTTGATTATCATCCATAATCACAATTATGAGAACCATTGCTTGAACCATTCAAGAAGCATAACATGTGCTAGTTTGTCTGAATTAACAATGTCCTATCTTGTTAATTCTATGACTAGGGATATTTAGATATTAACACATTTGCATGTGATAGACATCTCACATCATGAACACCTTCATGATTGCCTTTGCACTGTGTTTATAATATCTAGGACTTCATTTATTAATTTAAGATTTACAAACTCATGTATTCAAACACAACATTAATAAATGAATGATGCCTTTTATTAAGAATATAAATTTCATACATATGAAAAAAATCCCTATTACATGGGCTCTAGGGCATACTCTCTAACAAAATAAACATTTGTCAGACTTAACATCTAGTTTGTCTGACATTGTCCTCTTCACATAAGCAGGACAACCCCATACTTTCATATGAGAAAGTGTGGGTTTCCTGTTATTCCATATCTCATATGGAGTAACATCAGCCAATTTACTAGGAACTCTGTTTAACATATAAACAATAGTTTCTAAAACATATCCCTAAAAGGACTTAGGCAAGTCTGCTCGGCTCATCATGGATCAAACCATATCTAATAGTGTTTGATTTCTCCTTTTAGATATGCCATTATGTTGTGGTGTATATGGTGGAGTCCATTGAGATAAAATCCCATTATCTTTAAGATAATCTTGAAATTCTTGACTTAAGTACTCTCCACCTAGATCTGATCTAAGTGTAATAATACTCATGCCAAGTTGCTTCTCTACTTCATTTCTGAATTCTTTAAACTTTTCAAATGCTTCTAATTTATATTTCATTAGATAGATATATCTAAACCTGCAATAATCATCAATGAAAGTAATGAAGAATAAGCAACCTCATCTAGCATGTGTAATCATTGGAGCACATACATCTTAATGTATTAAGTCCAAAACCATTTTAGCTCGTTCTCCTTTACCAATAAAGGGAGCTTTTGTCTTTTTTCCTAATAAACAAGACTCAAATATATCAAATGATTCATAATCAAATGATCCCAAATCACGACTCATATGTATCAAATGATTCATAATCAAATGATCCCAAATAACCTAACTTGTGTAATTTGGTCATGCATTTCTCATTTATATATCTTAAATGATAATGCCATAAATATGAGGTATTTAGATTATCTTGTTTTATTCTCTTGGTATCCATATTATGCACTTTTTTAATTAAATTAAGAACAAATAAACCATTCTCAATTATAACTTTAGCATAAAACATATTGTTCTTAAAATGTAACAACATTTTTCTTTTAAAGAAATGTCATAATCGTTCAATAAATAATTGAAAGAAATAATACTTTTGGATAAAGTTGGTACATAATAACAATTATTTAATTCCAGTATTAATCCACTTGAAAGAGGAAAATGGTAAGTCCCCACATCTGTTGTAGAGATGTTTTGTCCAGTAATTAACTATAAACATATTTTTGCCTTTCCAACTCTTTTACAACTTTTAAGCCCCTGTAGATCATTACACAAATGAGATCCATATCCGGTATCTAATACCCAAGATTGTTTTGAAGCAATAGAATAAGTATTAATTTCGATCATATGAATACCTGAAGTAGAAGCATCAGCTTACTTCTTCTCCTTAAGAGAATCTAGATAGGCCTTGCAGTTACGCTTCCAATGACCATCTTTTCCATAATGGAATCAAGTTCCTTTGGAATTCTCTTTTTTGGAAACTCCACCATTCTTTGGCTACATCTTGGTCATCATCATCATCTTCTTCTTCTGCTTCTTGCCTTTAGCAAAAGTGACAACCATGACACTTTTTGAATCCTTTTTGAATGATCTATCAACTGTTTTGTGCATGTTAATTAACTCAGGAATGGTTACTTGGATCTTGTTCATATTGAAGTTAATCACAAAAGGTGTATAACTTAGAGCCAACGAGTACAAGATTAAATCTATGTATAGATCATTATCAATTACGAAGCCAAATCTACTCAAATACTCAATATAACCATACATCTTTAATCCATGAGTAGCAGCCGAAGTGCCTTCCACCATTTTGCAGCTAAATAGAGCTCGAGCAATCTCATATTGCTCAGTTCTAGCCTGAGATGAATAAAGCTCCTCTAGGTGTAAAATGATGGTTCTAGCATCCATCATCTCATGTTGCTTTCGAAGCTCTAAGGACATAACACCCAGCATTAGACATGTCGCTGCTGCACTATCCTCCATATATTTTCAATAAGTGCTCTTGATCTCATCAATGGCATCATCTGATGGAAGTAGTGATGGATCTTTATCTAAAACATAATGGATCTTTTCAGCTGTGAGAACAATTCTCACTTGTCTGATTCAGACAGAATAGTTGTTGCCAAACAACTTGTTATCCAAGATTGATTGTATGTTAATGTTGGATGTGCTCATGATGATGACCTAGATGTGAAAAGAAAACATATGAGAGTATGTTCATATATATGTATGCATTAATTAGGTCTTTAATTAATCCATTTACTCCAATTATTTTATTGTGAATTAATAGCCCTCACTATATAATTCTAGAAAACCCAATGGTTTTCTTAGTGGGCCAATATCCAATCCTTGAAATGTAATTTGACCTTGACTGTGGTCAACAAGCCAAACTCCATACCCTTGAAAGGTAGGTATCTCTATACCAATTGTGTCTCTACACAACTATTGGATCATTAGGTTATCAACTCTTGATACATGCATATCATATATGCATTCCCTAATCTTGCCTCTAGAACTATTAGCCTTGATTGTGGTCAACAAACTAATAGGCTAACTAAAATGACCCATTTAATTATATTCAAACAAATTTGATATAATGTGACTTGACTGTGATCAACAACCCACACTATAAAGAACCTTGGTTCCCCTCCAATTAATGGAAGGCTTATATACCTAAGTATTTGTTTGAAGAGTTTTGGTTAATTAAGTCTCATCATACATGGTTGGCATACATTGGTATGCATCCTATATCTATCACATAAATATAAGTATAAAAATATGGTATAGTTATGGACTTTACTACATTGATTTCCCCGAGCCAAAAGGGAAATCAAAAGGTCATACCTAGGTAATATGCATGATTCAAACAAGTAAAAATAATTACATTATCTTCAATCTTGTTGGATCTCCATCCGGCCCATCTTGCTCATTGATAGTGGTCTCCATATCTATCTCTAATTCTAATCTATGTAATCTAATTACATATTATAATTTGAAAAAGAAATATAGACCAAAAACAAGTGGCCAGGACATGAAAGTCCTCATTGGGCCGAAACATGCCTTATGCTCAATCACATTGGGCTTTGTTCATAACTATCCATCATGCCAATCATACACCCTTATATACATTTCTAATGCAAAAAGTAAAATCATATAATGGAATACAAACTTTGTTTCAAGTCTTCAAACTTACTTGTGAGCTAGTTTAATAATGTGATCAAATTAGGAAACTTTTTCCATTTTAGAAACTTTCATTTTAGGAAACCTTTTTGCATGCATGTGTTCTTGCCTTAATTATCAATCCAATTGATTATTAATTGATTATCAATTGATTATTTAATTAATTAATCATATTAAATAATTAAAAAATTAATTTTAGGCTTAAAACAAAGGGTAGGCTGAAACCCATAAATTTAAACCCTAAAATGTGTTCACATACAAACTAGTTTTGTGTCTATTGGACAATTTGGGCCTTTTTGAATGAGTCAACCCCGCTCCAACCCTTAAAAACCATTAATAAACTTAATTATAGTTTATAATATTTAATTAAAATCAGCTCCTTGGGCCCACCAAGTCATTCACTAATTTAAATCAAGTCCATAAACATAAATAAGCCCATTAAGTAGTTTTAATGAATTAAAATTAATCCAATTAATTTAAGGCCCATTTTAATTAATATAATTAATTAAAAACACATTAATATGTCAGATATATCATATTTAGAAGATTAAAAATCATTCTAAATAAGAACCAACCAAAAACACACCAAGAACACACGAAGAACACCAATTCATCGAACTTTTCGACTAAACTAGTTTTCATGCAAAACTTGTTTGATTTTAATTTTTCTTGATCCTATGGCTTAATATCACATATTAAAAAAATAAATTATCATCAAAATAATTTTAGAGTGGATCAATAAAAAATTTAATTTAGAACAGCCGTTAAAACTTTTATTGAAAAATAGAACCCTACACGCCAAAATCAATGATTCTTTTCTCAAATGAATCATTTTTATTTTTCATTTTATATATTTGATCACATATATCTAGAAATCAATATTTCTCATTCATGAACAATTCCACAAAAAATAGAATTGTAGATTTATGTCAAAGCCTAGTCTTTGATACCATGTTAGGAATTATTAGTTACATGCATCACAAGCATAAGCGGAATTTAAAAATTTTTAACTAATAGATCTGATATTGCCATGAATTTACAATATAAATATTAATGAGAATAGGAAAAATTACCTTTGATTTTTGTTGAACAGTTGATTTTCCTTCTCACCGGGCTATCGTAAAGCACATTATCCAAAATTGAACACCTCCAATTAGTAATCCACACTAGAGAAGGATTGAATGAACCAAGAATGATAGAAAACAAAGGCTGGCTGAATTTACCTTGATGCTAGCAAGGGAGTGGCAGCAAGGGTTTTCTTAAGAGAGAGAATTTCTTTTCTCTTAGTGTTCACTTAACCCTAAAATCCCTATCACTTGAATTTTTATATTTAGGTTAAAAATCCAACTTCATACTGGGATTGGGCTCTTTAAAATTGCTGGAGAAATATTAAATGGGCTTTTGAAATTATTAATAATTTATTTGGGCTCAATTAAATCCAATTTAAGTCCATTCATAAAGGAAAATGCACAAAACTCATAAATTAGGCTTTTATGCATACACTTGGATTTAATCACCCAAATGAATTTCAAATCCATCCAAATTAAATATGTAGGCTCCATAATACTTATGAAATATATTTAATTTATTTTTTTCCAGGAATTAGGCCTTTAAGGCCTTCTGTATGGGTTTGGCATGTAACCCTTCTTTTGGAGGGTTTTTGCGCCAAACCCATTTCTCTAGGCCTCTTTAATTCCTCCAATTATCTATTAATTATAATATCAGCCCTATAACACTTATAGTCCAATAATAATTAATTATGAAATACAATATTTTAATTAGGTCCATTTTACATAATATTTCTAAAAAGTTATGTAAACAATTCTACTTGATCATAATTAATTAAACTCTTTAATTAATTATTCTCTTATTCATTTCTCTTCTCCCATAATAATATCAAATATTATTATCCTTGTCATTTTATCATTTTATCATTTACTGTATATGTGTGTGACCTATTGGGTTCCTTCTATATTGGTAGTATAATATGTAATTATGAGTTCTATTCAAAACTCACATGATTTAAACTTATTTAAATCATTTTTTATCAATCCCTATTGATATTTATGATACATTATTATAAAAATCATGAACGGTCTCTAGTTAGGCATCATGACTATTCAAATGTCAAGAAAGTCAAGTGGTTTGACTATACCCTTCCATAGAAACAATTACCGTGCAATTACTCCTTTCACAACTCTTATCTCAATTAGAATCTGAGTATGGATTTCTATCAACTCATATAAATCTAATTATGTATGTTCAATTAATTTAACCATTGTTCCAAAAATTTCCTTCATGGATCCCTATCCATCTTGGCATATAACTTTAGCTAGAGATTCTCTGAACAAGAAAATTATAGATCATGTGAGATAACTTCCCTTAAAAAATATAGGATGGTGAATCCTTTGTCAATCACTCAATTATCTTCAAGTAGGTCATGATATACCCAACATCCTAACTATGTTCACCCCCAGTTGGAAGTAATCAGTTATAGAGTTAAAGTATATCACTTGCTACTTAAGATAACCTTGGTGATCTCAAGTCTAAGGATACTTTTCACAACCGCTATGAAGAGATAACTCACTAATATAGATTTAATATCATGTGAGGATTATCTTTGCATGTCTCCAATGAACATGTTATTCTAACAAGCATCCACATGTTAGCTTTGATCATCTTTCATAATCACAGTTATGAGAACCACTGCTTGAACTATTCAAGAAGCATAACCTGTGCTATTCTGTCCGAATTAATAATGTCCTATCTTGTTAATTCTATGACTAGGGATTTTAGATATTATCACATTTGCATGCAATAGACATCTCACATCATGAACGACTTTCATGATTGCCTTTACATTATGTTTATAATATCTAGGACTTCATTTATTAATTTAAGATTTACAAACTCATGTATTTAAACAATACATTAATAAATGAATGATGCTTTTTATTAAGAATATGAGTTCATACATATGAAATACATCCCTATTACATGGGCTCTAGGGTATACTCTATAGCCAATCACATTATCTTCAATCTTGTTGGATCTCCATTCGGCCTATCTTGCTCATTGATATTGGTCTCCATATCTATTTCTAACTTTAATTTAAGTATTCCTAATTACATATTACAATTTGAAAAGAAAATACAAACCAAAACAAGTTGTCAAGATAATGAAAGCCCTAAATTGGGTCGAAACATGTTTTATGCTCAATCACATTTGGCTTTGTCCATAACTATCCATCATGCCAATCATACACCCTTATATGCATTTATAATGCATAAAAAATGAAACCATATAATGAAATACAAACTATGTTTCACTACTTGAAACTTACTTTTGAGTTATTTTAATAATGTGATGAAATTAGGAAAACTTTTTCCATTTTAGGTAACCTTTTGCACTCATGTCTTCTTGCCTTAATTATCAATCCAAATGATTATTAATTGATTATATAATTAATTAATCATATTAAATAACTAAATAAACAATCTTGATCTTTAAACAATGGGTAGGCCGAAACCTATAAATTAAACCCAAAAGTATGATACACACAAACTAGTTTTGTATCTTTTGGACCATTTAGGCCTTTGGAATGAACCAAGCCCACTCTAGCCCATAAAAACCATTAATAAACTTATTAAAAGTTAGTAATATTTAATTTAAATTCTTACTTCTTGGGCCACCAAGTCATTTACAAATTTGAATCAAACCCATAGACATAATTAAGCCCATTAAGTGGCTTTCATGAATTAAATTTAATCCATTTAATTCAAATCCCATTTTAATCAATATAATTAATTAAAAACACATTAGTATATCAGATATATCAGATTTAGGAGATTAAAAATCTATCTAAATATGAACTTACCAAGAACACACTATGAACACATGAGAACACCAATTTGTCGAACTTTTCAATTAACTAGTTTTCATGCAAAACTTGTTCAATTTTAATTTTGTATGATCCTATGGCTTAATACTCACATATTAAACACATAAATTGATCAATTAAAATTTTATTTAGAACACCCCTTTAACTTTATTGAAAGACTTCTCTACGCCTAGAGAATGATTCTTTATATGAAAGAATCATTTTCTTCTTCAGTTTTATTTATTTAATCACATACATGCAAAAATAAAATATTTCTTTTTCATAAAAAACCAAATCTGATATTTTAAAGCTCATAAAATCAATAAATCAAAATAAAAACAATTTCACAATAATATAAAATTATAGATTCATGGTAAAACCTAGCTCTAATACCGTGTAGGGAATTGATCGGTTACATACAACACATGTATATGTGGAAATCAAAAATTTTTAACCAATATATATGATCTTGTAATGAATATACAATATAAATATTAATGATAATAATAAAATCACCTTTGATTTTTGTTGGAACAGTTGTTTTTCCTTCTCACCAGGTTTGTCGTAAATCACAATGTACAAAATTGAACACCTCCAATCGTAATCCACACAAGAGAATGATCAAATGAACCAATTACAACGGGAACATAAGGAGGCCAAAATTTTCCTTGAAGCTATTAAGGAAAGTGGTGGCTAGGAAAGAAGAAGATAAGTTTTTATTTTCTTTTTTAAAAACTCTTAACCCTAAATCCCCTTTATTTGAGATTTTATAGCTCGGTTAAAAAATCCAACTTCATAATGGGATTGGACTCTTTAAAAATTGTTGAAAAAATATTAAATGAGATTCTATAATTATTACTAATATATTTGGGCTTAATTAAATCCAATCCAAACCCTTTTATAATGGGCCATGCACATAACCTATAAACTAGGCCCTTTATACATACACTTGGATTTAATTACCCAAATCTTAATTACCCAAATCAATTATAAATCATACCAAATTAAATATATAGGCTCCATAACACTTATAAAATATATTTAATTTATTTTAGTCTGAAAATTAGGCCTTTAAGGCCTTTCGTATGGGATTCTGTGCGAAAGCCATTCTTAAGTGGGCTTCTGTGTAGAAACCAACTTTATGGGCTTTTAATTATTTCTCCAATGGACCTATCAATATTAAATCATCCCTATAAAATTTATATTCCAATAATATTTAATTATGACATACAATATTTTGATTAGATCCATTTTGTAAAATATTTCTAAAAAGTTCTGCAAACATCTCTACTTGTGTAGAATTAATTAAAATCTTTAATTAATTTATTTTTATTTATTTCTCTTCTCCTATAATAATATCAAATATTATTATCCTTGTCATTTTACCATTTTATCCTTTACTCTATATGTGTGTGACCTATTAGGTTCTTGTTTATATTGGTAGGATAATATGTAACTAAAAGTTCCATTCAAAACTCATATGATTTAAACCTCTTCAAATCATTTTGTCAATCCTTTATTGATATTTATGATACAATATTATACAAGTCATGAACAACCTCTTGCTAAGCATTATACTACTCAAATGTAAGGAAAGTCAAGTAGTTCTGACTATACCCTTCCATGAAACAATATAGAATGGAACCATAAGAATTAAAAGAGATTAAAATTCAATTGCAAAAGTTGTTAAAAAAATGGCTTTATTAGTCCTAGTGTGTCATCATAGGGGTGTGTCAGTTCTATTTGTTAAAAAGAAAGATGGCTCAATGAGCATGTGTATAGATTATAAATAGATGAATAAAATAATAGTGAAAAACAAGTATCTGCTGCCAAGAATATAAGACTTATTTGATCAGTTAAAAGGAGCTGGTGTGTTTTCAAACTTTAACTTGTGATTAAGATATTACCAACTCCAATTTAAAGATGAGGATGTACCAAAAACTACTTTTAAAACTCAGTATGGTAATTACAAATTTCTAGTTATACCTTTTGGGTAACCAATGCATCGGTGACTTTTATGGATATAATGAATAGGGTATTTTGATCCTATTTAAACCAATTTGTTATGATGTTTATTGACGCCATATTGGTTTATTCTAGAAATGAAGATGAACATATTGAACATCGAAGGATTATGTTACAGACATTGAGAGAGAATTGGTTATTTTCTAAACTAAGCAAGTATGATTTTTGGCTTAAGAAAGTTTCTTTCCTTGGTCAAATTGTGTTCGCTAAAAGTATTAGGGTGGATCCAAATAAAGTCAAAGTTATTATTAACTAGAAACCACCTAGAAATGTACATAAAACTAGAATTCTTTTTTTGTGATTAGAAGGTTATTACCATCATTTTGTGAAAAGGATTCTTAGTTATAGCTTCTCCACTCACTAACCTTTTAAAGAAGGGTATCAAGCTTAAATGGACTAATTGTTGTCAAGCCAGTTTCAAATAGCTAAAAAAATTGCTAACTGAAGCTCCAATTCTAACACAGTTAGTTTCAAACAAATAGTACTTTATAGAGTGATGCCTTTAAAATTGGTTTGGGTTGTGTTTTGATGCGATGGAAAAGAGGTGGCTTATGCATCTATATAGTTAAAATCCCATAAGTTTAATTATCCTATACATGATTTTGATTTGGTGGCTATAGTGTTTGCTTTGAAGATATGGCGACACTATTTGTATGTGAAAAATGAAGAATTTATATAGATCATAACAATCTCAAGTATTTGCTTACTTGAAACCAACTTAATTTAAGGCAACAAATATTGTCGGAATAGCTTAAAGATTATGAATATATAGTTGATTGTCATTCAGGTAAAGTGAATATTATGGTTGATGCCTTAAATCATAAAATGATGGCAACTTTGATGTTGTGGCAGTATAGATGGAAATTCAAAGTAGATGGTGTATTAATATCTTAATTAAAGGCTCGATCTAATATGAGATAGATAGTGATTAATGGTTAAAGGAATGATGGAAAGTTGCAATAGATTGTGCAAACATTTCATGAAGGAAATCAATCTGAATATTCTATACGGGAAGATGGGAGTGTGTATTATCAGAGCAGGCTATATGTTCCAGATGATAGGGAATTGAAAAGAATATTGTTACATGAAGCACGCAACACCTTTTTCACTATACATCTTGGATGTAATAAGATGTATCAAGATTTGAAGGAATATTATTTATGGCCTAGTATGCACAAAGATGTGGTGTATTATGTTTCTAAATGTTTTAACTTCCCAACAAGTCAAAGCAAAACACCAGGTCCCATCAGGATTGTTAAATCCCATCCCAATTCCATAATGGAAATAGTAAGATATCACTATGGATTTTGTTATAGGTTTTCCTTTCACATAGAGAAAACGTGATGCAATAATGGGTAATTATTTACAAATTGACAAAAATAACTTATTTCATACCGGTTCAAATAGACTATTCTTTGGATAAATTAGATGAACTTTATGTAAATAAGATTGTATGGTTACATGGAATACCAATAACTATAATTTTCGAACGAGATCTAAGGTTTGCATCTAGATTCTTGCAAAGTCTATAGCAAGCTTTGGGAATATAGCTGTATTATAGGATAACTTTTCATCCTCAAATAGATGGCCAATTAGAAAGGGTTATACAGGTATTAGAAGATATGTTAAGAGGATGTGTTTTGGATTTTCCAGGAAGTTAGGATGGATATCTTGCTTTAATGGAATTTGCATACAATAACAATCATCAATCTAACTTTGGTATGGCAATGTATGAAGCTTTTTATGGTAAAAAAATGTAGAACTCTAGTTTATTGGACTGAGTTGGCTAAACATAAAATAATTGGTCTTGATATTGTTAAAGACACAGAAGAAAAAGTGCAAGTTATTAAATAGAGATTAAAAGCAGTTAGTGACAGATAGAAGTCTTATACAGATTTAAATAGAAAAAGATATTAAGTATCAAGTACATGATAAGGTATTATTGAAAGTGTCTCTTTGGAGGAAAATATTGAGGTTTGGGAAAAAAAGGCAAACTTAGTCTGAGATGTATTGGTCCATATGAAATTCTACAAAAAGTTAGACCGACGGCTTATAAATTGGTTTTTCCTATGGAATTAGCTAAACTATATAAAGTGTTTCACATATCTATGCTTCAAAGATATCATTCAGATAAATCTTTCATGCTACCAATATAAGATACTTAAGTTCAACCTGATCTCTCATATGATGAATAATTGAAATAGATTTTGGCTAGAAAAATAATATAGTCAAGCAACAAGCAGTTTCCCCTTTGTCAAAGTGTTATAGAAACATCATTGTATACAAAACGTAACTTAGGAATCAAAATCAATCATGAAAGCATAGTATCCTCAGCTATTTAAAATAGGTATAAATTTTGAGGACAAAATTCTTTAGGGGGGAGAAAATTGTAAGTTCTCTACTTAAACCCTAGTAGAAATATGAATAATTAATTGATATTATAATAAATTACTGCCTAATTTAATTAGTCTAATACATGCTAAGGTCAAAAGGGGGGCAAATTGGAAATTTTATATTATGTTAATTATGTGAGTTTTTAAAACTTGTTAGTATTAATGATGTAATTAAAAGAGGAAAGATAAGTTTGAGGTTGAAATAAAAGGAAAAAAGATAAAGTGGGGATAAAATTTAAAGAAGTAAAGTTAGGGATAAATTTTAGAAAGGAAGAAAAAAATGAAAGAGCTAAAGAAAACTTTTCTCTCCATTTTATTTCTCTAGAATCTTTATATAGGGGAGAGAATAAGGTGAGAGTGGGTCTTAAAAGTGGTTTGGTCAGGAATAGCAAGAGAGAAAACACAGATTTACATTTTTTTCATCTCTTTTTAAAATATCAAAATTTTCTCTCTCATTGCTTCTCTCAAATTCTATTATAATGTTATTGATAGAGAGGTTTTGAAATTGGGTTTGTCCAAAGGTAGTGTATCCCTTTTCATCTCTATTATCATCATCTTCTTCTTAGAGTTAATGGATTTGCTTAAGGAGAAGTTTTGGGTATTTATGAATGTATGTTATATGTAGAAGAAAAGGTGATCAATAACAAAGGGAAAAAAGTGTTGAAAGATTAAGGAAGAACTTGGATTTCGGCTAAGGTATGGGAACCATGAGTAAATCTTAAAATGCATAGGTGTAATTTCCATAAATTATTATGATACAATATCTGAATTTTGAAAATTAAAAGATGACTTCTACTTATGCTTGTATATAGGTTTAATTAAACAATGAAACTAATTCCTTAAAATGGAGCATAAAAATATAATGCATGCAAGTCTATATTTGGAAGCAGAATTCATCTAAGATGTTATTCTCTAGTATTTGGGTCTTGGATGAATTCAAAATAACTAAAGAATTAAGAAGGCCAATAGTTTTTTTAGAGCATAATGCTCTGATATATGAAGAGTTTGATATTTAGAGTTTAAATAGTTGTATTTTAATTAATTTATTGATAAATCTCATATATGCATATGGTGCTAAAGGTATATTATATAGAAAACAACTTTGGCTGAAGTGTTGGTGTCGTGCATTTTAAAGTATAGAGATTTTGCAATTGACTTCTGGGATAGACTGATGTACAGAGCAGAGATCAATCTATCTCAACAATGTACACCCTTCTATCTCGATGAACTTAGGCATATGGCGGAGACCACTTTGTCTCAACCATATACACCTTTCTGGCATGGAATGAGTTCAGGCACATGGTACATACCATTTTTTCTCAACCGTGTCCTTCCTCTGTATTGCTTTTCTCATCATTATTCATTACTAAAATGTTTCCCATAAGCATTATGCAACTTTAAAGTAATTTAACGAAACAAATGATAGCATAGCATGTTTTATAATCATATAAAAGACGATAGTATGGTAATATAAATAGAAATAAACAACCTTAAAGGCAATGTGATTATATTACACATATACGATTTAATGTTGACAACTTACATTGGAATGATATGAAGATGTATATAGGTTTATATGTTTATATTTTCTTGAAATCATATGATTGTATATATATAGTTACAGTATTTGCAACATCAATAGGATTTGTATTGTTATATGAGATTATAAATATATAAATGATTATAAAACAAAGATTTAAACTTGATAAATGAAATGTACATGAAAAATGATTTAATGCTTACATCTAGAGTTCAATTGTAGATAGATAGGCATGCCTCTAGGGATAAAGTGCAGCTGCTACAGTTTGACCCAGCTTAGGTCTACAGTCGTCCCTATTTGGGACTATATTTCAACCCCATTTGGGTCCATATATTCGATATCTTTGGATATCTATACAATATAATACCTATAGGTATATATATTTAATTGATACCTACTATTATTTATAGTTCCCATCATCCACTTTGATAGAACTTAAGCAAGCTAATAATAGTGAAGTATATAAATCTTAATGTACAAATTCTATTAATGAACCTTATGATTTCTTCATGTTGATATAATTATTGAGTTTTGTTTTAATTTCTTGATTATGTACTTGTTTTAATATTTTTAACATTAAAAATTTTAAATTTAATCTATTCTTTGTTGAGTGTTTATTGATGATCGTTAGTTCCCTACTAAGCTTTATAGCTTAGTACGAGGTATATATATTTAATTGATACCTATCGGTATCCATAGATCTCGTTATCCTCTTCTATAGAATTTAAATAGGCTAATAAGAGTAAAGCATAAAAAGCTTAACATACAGATTATATAAATGAACCATGTGATTTCTTCAAGTTGATATGATTATTGAGTTTTGTTTTATTTTCTTAATTATATACTTTCTTTATTATTTCTAACATTAGAAATCTATATTTTAATCTATTATTTCTTGAGTGTTTGTTGATGATCATTGTGAGTGGCAGTCCATATCGATTTGCTCCTCACTAAACTTTAAAGCTTAGCACGGGTTGTTTAACCATGTAGGTTTTGTAGTTAAGATATCCACTTAGGGACATATTTCTGCATCAGGAAGATCAACACAAGTTTGAGAAGTATTTGATGTATGAAGTCTTTTGTTAATATTTTTGTGTAACTTTATATAAAGAATTGTATGTTTATAATATGTATCTAAAATGGGAACTAGACTTATAATAGGCTTACTTATGTAATCAAAATAGTATATGCAAGTACTTATGATTTGAAGTAACTTATACAGAGTATGATATGTATGTTAGTGCTAATGAGATAAGAATGTGATTAGTAATAGTAATATAATAAATATGCGATAATTGGATTATAATAGGGTAATAGATTAAAGCTTTATTAATATTATATAAATGATTATAGAAATATGATTATAAGTATATGGGTGTTACAAAGGGATAAAGGTGAATCTGAATAAGGTAAAACCCATCTAAGAGATTCTAGTCCTAAAGAATGCTAAAGAGATCAGAGGGTTCTTAGGATGGATTCAGTGCATCTATTGGTTTATCGCTAAGCTCACCTCTATATACGAGCTGATTTTTATGCTTCTAAAGAAGGATCATTCGATCAAGTGGAATGAGGATAGTCAAAAGGCCTTTAACACAATTATGGAGTACTTATTACATCTTCCAGTTCTCTAGCCACTAAAGCCATCAAAGCCTCTAATTTTGTACATAGTAGTGGAGCAAGGATTAGTAGAAGCCATGTTGGCATAAAAAGATGATGTTAAAGTAGAGTTCACTATGTACTAGCAAAGTAATAAGTTCATGCCTTATGAGACAAAGTATGTAGATTTTGAGAAGATTTGCTTAGCGATAATATAAGCTTCAAAGAAGCTAAGGCATTATTTCCATTCGTACAAGATTCAAGAGGTGGCTAAGCATAACCTACTCAGATACCTTAAATTGGCAACATCCCTACTTGGAAAATAGTGAGGTGGATCTTGCCACTACAAGAATTTGACATGGAATATGTTACCAAAAAGACAATCAAGGGAAGGGTAGTTGTAGAGTTTTTTGTTAACCACTCGCTGAAGGAGGATCAGGTCGAATATGAGTTCTAGATGAAAGTGTCAATGCCTTAACAATCTAAGGTTGGCAAATTTATTTTGATAGGGCCATAAATAATAATGGAGCCAGAGCATGAGTCATCCTTGTCATGCCCGATGGTGAAAAACTCCCCCTAGCTAAGAAACTGGGGTTCAAAGTGACTAACAATAAAGCTGAGTACAGAGCTTGTATCTATGGAACATAAGCATTAATAACATCGAGGGAAGATATTGTTAAAGTGTTCAAGGATTCAACATTAGTAATCCACCAATCTAAGGGAAAATGGTCCAGCATATAAGAAAGATTGGTGACTTATATCGAATATCTAAGCAGCTTGAGAAGTTAGTTTGAGGTATTTGCCTTTAAGCACGTATCGCGGGATAATAACCTATTAGCAGATGCCTTGGCAACTTTGGTATGTATGTGGAATAACCCTATAAGAATATTTATAAGACAACCAAGCCATACATTAAGAATGAAGACCATATGAATTTTGATGTATCCGATGGTAACCATGATATTATGATGTCCATAATTATGTAGAGAGTTCCAAATTTCCTGAAGAAGCAATAAATAAAGATCAAAAAATGATTCAAAAGTTGGCTAGCCAATTTATCAGTGTAGACATGATCTTATACAAGAGTCAGGTCAATAGCATTCAATATGGTGCATGGATGAGAGAGAAGTAAATAAAGTCATAGAGGAAACTCACATAAGGGTATGTGGAGCCCATATCAATGGATTGACATTGGCCAAGAAAATCATGTAATAAGGATTCTTCTGGTTGACTATGGATGCCAATTTCTCTAAGTATGTGAAATGAGCAACCAATGCCAATAATATGCCGACTTGAGTTATATTCTTATTTCAAAATTGTGTAACTTATCATCACCCTAGCCATTTTCAACTTAAGGAATATATATCATCGGAGAGATTCATTCGACAGCCTCCAATAGCTATAGATACATCATTGTTGCCATCAACTATTTTATGAAATAGGTGGAAACCAAATCCTTTGAAAGACTAGGGGTACGAGAGATGGCTCGATTCATCAAAAGAAATCTGATATGCAAGTACAGGGTGCCTTATCATGTGGTATCAGATAATGATGTTTAATTTCAAACAAAGACTAGACATGTGTAATTCCTCTCAATAGCATCCGTAAGCCAATAGAGCTATTAAGTCTACAAACAAGAATTTGTCCAAAACAGTGCAAATATATAAAGATTAAGCCAAAAAGTTATCATTCGCACTTTAAAGGTATAAAACCACCATCAGAACTTCCATAATAGCCACTCCCATTTCCCTTGTGTATGGCTCAAAAGTAGTGCTACTAGTGGAGATTGAGCTACAGTCATTGAAGGTTGTTTTAAAAGCAATGTTGTTAGAGAAAGAATAGGCAAAGCATAGGATGGTATAGTTGAACATGGTTGATGAAAATGGGATGAAAACCTATTACAACAATCAACTGTATCAAAAAATATTAGCTTGATCTTTTGGCAATAAGGTGAAGCATTGTCAATTGAAAGAGGGCGACTTGGTATTCAAACAAATGAGACATGGCTTAACAGATTATAGAGGAAAGTTCATACTAAATTGGGAAGGTTCCTTTATACTGAAGAAATTACTTTCTAAAAGAGTAATTATTCTCACAAATAGTGATGGGAATGAGTTCAAAAAACTAGTTAACATTGACAGGTTGAAAAGATTCCATGGCTAATATAAAAAAAATGAAGAAAAGAGAATAATAGCCAGCTGGTTAAACATAAAAAAAGGTTGCATTGCTAAAATTAGGTACCTTGCTAAGGTAAAAATTGAAAAAAAAAGCAACTTAGGTAAAAATTAAGGGTTGAGAGAAAATAACTAATCAAGAATGAGAGATGATTGATGATTGAATATGGATACACTTAGGATGTCACCATCCAAAATTAAATGAATGTTGTGTTTTTTATTAAATTTTATGTCATGATTATCATTAATACAAGGTTGTAATTATGTGAGAATGCATAAATATTTTAAGTGAAACACTTAATTTAATGTTAAAGTAGGAACATTATTTGTTAATTAATGAAAAAAAAAACAAACACACAAAGAGGGAGAAAAACATAGTCTGGTTGCCAGCAAGGTAATACCTATTTTATATTACATAATAAAATAGATTTTTTCTCCTAAAGAGATGGTCAAGCTTAATTCCCTCTATTGTTGTCCCCATACCAGGACATCTCAGTAAGAAAGCCTTCATGTCAGGTGCCTTCATCATCCATGCACGGTAGTCTATACTAGTTTGAAAATCACATACATTCATAGGAAATATGTTGGTCCAAACAGATAAATGCCTTTAGATATCATGATAACCTATAACAAAAGCATCAATTAAGTCACCTCCTCTGAAGTTTAACTGAGTGTACACAATATATTGCCTAATGCCAAATTGTTAGGCATAGTGTGCAGTAATGCAGAAGGTAGCTCTATGAAGGTTGTAAAAGGGAACACATCTAAAACCATCATCATAGGTCACATACTCTATTCGAGTATAGGGACATATAAAGCTCACTTTTTTCTCGACCATAAAACTCAGCCACATCATGCCTTCCTCAAAAAAGCCTATCCAGTACCAATATATGGGAGCACTAAAAAACCTTAAAGAATATGCGTCCATAACGTAAGGAGGGAGCTAAGCTAGCATTTTATGTTTTTTTTTATTGCAAGATCTAAAAAAATATTTAAATATAAAATCTATTGGAATGGTTGGGGTACATTTTATGAAAAAATTAAGCATAGGGTTATGTGAAAATCTGTAAAAGGATGCATATCCGATAAAAAAACCAACATTAAAACCCACAAGGGTTGTGCTATATTTAATAAAAAACTATAGGTACCTAAAGAAGTAGTGGACTTGCAATGAAAAAAGTAGTAGGGTTAGCATACACAAATCCAATCCAAGTAAGGTCTCAACTAGGATTAAAGGGAAAGGGATCAGTCCTTTGCAAATACCATTGGCAAAATCAAAAAGTCGGTAGTGTCCTAAAATACCACCCTCACTAGTAATGTATAGATAATGCACCAAACACATAAAAAAGGTTGCACCAATAGCATAGGTGTTATGCCCGTTAAAATAATACAAGCTATCAAAGATAAGGTTGAGCATGATAGGCTTCGACAGCTCTTCCAGGACTCTAATGTTAGCAAGGTGTATCCTTGGGGCATGAACCACCGCTCAAAGGTAGTTAGGGATGCAGTTAAGCACACAAGGAAAGGTATTTAGTGAAAAAAAACGCTAAGAATGGCTATAAATTCTTCATGTAAAGGACATAACTCTGCATTATTGAAGCAAAAGACATGAAAATAAGGGTCCCAGTAATGAGTTGATGCAATAAGTGGGTCTTCATCAAGCTCTACCCTATGAAGGAAGCACAGGTTGGAATAAGGAGACAAGGTAGGATTGTCCCAAGTTGAGCAGTCATTAAGTAACAAGCAAGTCTTTGTGAAAATTGAGTCATTATACATTAAATGGAATAGAAATTGAAGGGATGTGTAGTGGAATGATGAAATGAGAAAAAAAATGGATATGAGTAGTGAGAAAGGAGCAATTAAAAATCCAGAAGGCCATTTATATGCCTTATTACACACACATGTATAAGCCCCAATTACCATCTGGTGAAAGTGAACAATGAAACACATCTTTGCATGTCACCCAGCTCATCCTGCATCACTTCACACTCACATGCATAGTTTACATGCAATTATTTTGCATATTACTTATCTAATTTCAAACTTCAAATTTTTCTCACCATTCAAAATGATAAATATCATCGAGAATGCTTAACAATTCAGGGAGTATATTTTACAAGCATGTCCGATTATACGAGGATTGTAAATAAAATATAAAAATATAATAAATAATAATAATAATAATAATAATAATAATAATGTATGTATATGATAAATAAATAAATAAATAATGATGGCAATAACAAAGGAAAGTGTAATAAAATTTTGGACATAGCATAATATACAATTATTGGTAAATAACATGTTAATGTAAAATTGGTTCTGGTAAATAATTGTAAATAAAAAAAATTTAGGAGATAGATAAAATTGTAATTTTTTAAAGGTATTTTTTTAAAAAAAAATAGAGGTGTTTTGCATGAGTTTGGGACAAAACTTATGTAAAACACTATTCACATAGGTTTTTATATTCATAGAAGTATTTTACATTTAAATCCTTTTAAATTTAAGACTTTTGAAAATTGCATATCGGTGTATGGTTATTACATTCCCTTGTAAAGAGTGCATGGCCATGCAAAACCTTTTCTAAGTTGTTCAAAGGCATGGACTATATAAGCTAGGCGATTTTTTCTTTTCTTTCTTTCTTCCTTCTTCTTCTTTTTTGATTCCAATGATACCAAGCCTGGTTTTTTATACTTTTCCCATCTGTTTGATGTTGTTTCACAAATCCAATCTGGTAGACTGTTGGGTTTTTACATTGCGTATGTTTAGACATATTATTTGCACATTTTGTCAAGTTTTTATTCTCCAACGAAAAAAGGTATCTTCAGAAATTGTTTCCCCTTTTTGTGCTTTAAATGGAACTACAATGGCATGAAAATGGTAGTAGGAATTGCTATGAGTATATGTGGTTCATTGTTGATGATAGTTTTTTAAACTTTGAAAATAAATTCATTGGATATGTTGATATATATAGGATGAATGAGTTGCAACCTTTTGTTATTTTTTATTTTCCTTTTCCTTTATCTTTATATTTAATTTTTTATTTATTTTATGTGATAAAAATATATCCATAGGTAGAATATATATCTTGGGTATAATTAAAAATTATCCTACAAATATAAATTTGTTAGCATTTTAAAAAAAAATTAATATACATATAATAATTTAAATAATAGTAAATAAAAATAACATGTATATATGTAAGTAGAATGATAATGGTAGGAAATATATATTTGTAATAATATGAAGGTGTAAATAATAGAAAAGGGGAATAAAATGCAATGTAAGTGAGAAACATGTAAAAAAATAAAAGAGAACATGACAGGAAGGAAGAGAGGAAACACGTAATAATCATGATAATATGATAAAAAATAAAGAATGACAAGAAATAATAAATAGAAATAATGTGTGTATGCAACAGGGTAGAAATATATGATAAATAATAATGATATACTTGTTTTCATTCTATTCCTTATTCTTAAAAGTACAAATGTAACTATCAAAGGGTATAATGTCGAATATGTAAATAATAATAGCATACATAATTATGATAACATAGCAATTTCTAACAGCATTAAGTATTTTTGTAATGCATTTCTTTTAATGAGTCTTGGCATGATTGCTAGCCACCCGATGGCATTTTAAGATAAATTATATGTTAAGTAGGTATTAAGCTTTTTGCGAGTAAGTTTTGTGCAAGTTTGGGCTTAAGTTTTTAATTTAAAATTTACATGTAAAAAGTCTTAACATCTTATTAATTCTATTTAATGAATCATTATGATTAATTGAACAAATTTATCTTTTTACAGGTTATAGACCCTAACTTTCCTATATGGATGATATCAAAGTAGGCAACCTTTTTTTTCCTAGTGAATCACTAAATATAAATCTCCAAATACCTCAACAACCTACACTTCCAGAGCTATCAATGCCTCTACCCCATATATGCATGCTTCATATTTGGCTTCATTGTTGGTTGCTTTGAATCCTAATTTCTTAGCCTAGTGGAGCTTTTCATCATCGAGTGTGATAAGGATAACTCCTACCCTATCTCCTCTATTATTTGTAGCCCCATTGAAATACATTTGCCAACCTTAAACCATTATGGTAATGGAATTTTCATTCGAGAAATCATATTCATCTTGATCCCTTTTCAATGGGTGATTAGCAAGAATTTTTTTGACTATGCTTCCTTTGATTATTTTCTTGGTTACATACTTTACTTCAAATTATTGTAGTAGAAGAAGCCACGGTCCCATTTCCTTAATAGGGATGGTGCCAACAAAAGGTATCTAAGTTGGTTGTGCTTGGCCAATACCTGAATCTTATAGGAATGGAAGTAGTGTCTCAGCTTCTTTGAGGCCTATATCACTACTAAGCAAAACATTTTGACATCCACATACTTGAAATTGTATGGAAAAAACTTCTTACTTATCTAATACATAGCAAATTCTACCCCAACTTCATCTTTTAGAGCTAACATGGCCCCTGCTAAACTCTGCTTCACTACTATGTACAAGATCAAAGACTTTGATGGCCTAGGTGGTTGGAGAATTATGGGATGTTGTAATTACTCATTGATAGTATAAAAGGTATTCTAGCAATCATCATTCCACTTAACTGGTTGGCCTTTTCTAAAAAGCATGAAAATTAACTCACATATGGATGTAAGCTTTGCAGTGAATCGGCTGATGTACTGAATTTGCCCTAAGAATCCTCTAATCTCATTTTCCTTCTTTAGTATAGGCATTTCTTAGATGGATTTCACCTTATATGGGTCTACTTCTATCCCCCTCTAGCTGATAACATGCCATAATAACTTACCCAAGGAAACTTTAAACACACACTTTTTCAGGTTAAGGTAGAGATTGTACTTATTGATCCGTTGGAAAAACTTCTCTAAAGCCTCAAAATGTCCTTTTCTAGTAACCAACTTGAACATCATGTCATCTATGTATACTTCAACTTTCTTATGAGTCAAGTCATCGAGGATCTTAGTGGCCATTGTCTAATAAGTGGCTCCTACTTTTTTTAACCCAAACGATATGACCTTATATGCGTAAGTTATCCATTTAATAAAGAAGGTTATCTTTATCTGATTTACTATCTTGTTCAAAATCTTGTTATACCTTGCATACCCATTAACAAAACTATACATCATGCACTTTGTTGCACTATCAACCAACAATTGTATATGTGGGAGTGGAAAGTCATCTTTTGGGCTTGCTTTTTTCATGTCTCAGTAGTCAATACACATCCATACCTTCCCATCTTTTTTTCAAGGGAGACAACATTGGCTAGCCAAGTCAGATATTGAACCTCAACCTAAAACTTAGCATCAATTTGCTTTTTCACTTCTTTCTTTACCTATTCTACCCATTCCAGCCTGAGTCTTCAAAGTATTTGCTTAATTGGCTTATCATCTGGATATGTTGGAATAACATGCTCTATAACTTCTCTGTCAATTTTGGGCATGCTTTTATAGATCTAAGCAAAGACTTTTTTATATTTTCTTAATATTCTCTGAAACTTTACCCTTTCCTCGGTGTTATATCAGATGCAATCAAGATCTCTTTGGGGTTTTCCTTGGTTTTGAGATTAATTGGAGTAGTGTTTGTTGAATTAATATCAAATGTTAATGAGTCATGATTATGATTATGAATGTTGCAATCAAATGAGACATCGTACAACTAAGAAAAGTTATTTATCTTATTAACTTGATCAAATAAAGGTACATCATAATAAAACAATTCAGGAATATAAATTACATCAGCAAAATAATCATCTTCTAAATCAAGGGTGATTGATGCAGTGGCAAAATTTTCTCTTTATTTTCCTATAAGAGCATATGGCAGAGTTTTTTCCTTAGGAGCTACAACTTCATATTCGATATTTTCCTTCCCTTTAGCCTTGATGACTACCAATTTAGGCATCAGTACCTCTTTTGGGTGACAAAAATCCAAATCAGCGAGCTTGACCATAATCTCCTTAACCAAGAATCCTAAAACAGGCTTAATGGTCCCATTTGACCAATCAATAATGTCATCAAAGATCTCAAATCCAAAGATAAATTTCCCTTGAATTATTATTGGCTCAACCTCCCCAAAGTACTTGCACTCCTTAGATGCTAGCACAAAGCTTTCAAGGATCCAAGGGCTCCCTTCAAACCATGGGTAAGCTTTCTTGTCAAAACTATTTGCACAATAGCTTAGACCTTTCTTGTCCTTCTAACCAATTAGAGTAACGGGGCATATAGAACCCTGGATAATTCTTCTCCAATCTATTAACTAGTAGAAAACTCATATTTTTCATTATTTTGATGACCTGTGGGTTTGTGAAATATGTTTCTTCTTCCTCAATGTCAACCCCTGCTACATGAAACACATTGAATGGCCGATTTGGTATGCTTAGCATAGAGGTTGAATTATCCTTTACTATTTTAATAGTGACTATACCACCCTTATACAAAATGAAAACCATATGATGTAGGGTGGAAGGAACTCCTCCTAGTTTATTGAACTAAGGTCATCCCAATAACTGAGAAAAAATAACTACTATCTAAAGCACTGTAAATTCTACTTTATCTCAATAGGCCCTGCCTTAACCACAACTCTGAAAGTGCTAGTAGCTTTCCTCTTAGAATTATCATAGACCATTATAATGAGTCTAGACTTAGTGAGCATGGTCTCATTAATAACATAAGCTGCCATTGCTGTAAAGAGGAACACATTGATAAAAGAGCCATCATCCACCATCACACATGCGGTATGCTTGCCATTCACCTCAGCCCTAATATACAATGGTTAATTATGCCCGCATCTTTCCATGGGTAAGTCTACATTAATGAATATAATCTTCTCTTTAGAATTACCTTTCACCATTTCTAGGAGCTCAGAAGGAGATATGGTTACAGCAACAGTAAATTCACATAGGGCTTACACTAAATTCTACCTATGGGAATGAGATTGCCTAAACAAATACCAGATCAAAATCTGAGTAAGTGTCTTTTTAAATTGCTTAAGGACCATGTTATCCTCTGTGGTTCTTTCTTTTATGGCTATAGTGGGCTTCAGCTGTCTCTCAAACTCAGGTACAACTCTACCACTTCTCATAATGGCTTGGACTACATTTCCATTTACTACTTCCTTCTCATCTTCATCAGTTTCCCATAATTCTTTTGACTCTTCTTCAACCTTGACTGACCTAGCTTCATTACCTGTATCCTATATATCCATCGATTGAATCAATTCCCCTACTTTTCCTACTTCTATTGAATCTTCTGCACTTGTATATGGATGATCATCATTTTCTTTAGCCTTGCGAGTAATAGCCAAATATTCATTATCATACAGATCTCTGAGAACCTAGACCCAACCATAAACACTAGTAGTGGCATAGCATTATAAGTCTCCATCTTCTTAACTATTTTCTCTAGGTTAGGTATATGTTGGGAATCAATTAAGTCTTGGATACAGTCCCTCAAAGTATGATAGTAAGCAATTAAATCCCCCTTGTGTCGATGAAAAGCATAGTACTAGTCTAACTTATATCCTGGCTAACCTTGACTCTTTATAGGCTTAGGTTGTAATGGCTATAGTTTCTTTTTTGCATCAACCAATTAAGGCACCAAGATCATGATTTTCCCAAATTTAAATAATTTTGTTGATTGACCCCTATAGGTGACACTTTAGCAATTTTACCACTATTACCCCCACTGTTGCCACTATTGCCAACATTCTTACTGATACCCGAGCCATCGAAACCCCTTTTTTTGTTACCCCAACTGCCACTATTCAAGCTCTCAAAGCTAGCCTTTTGTACTAGATATTCTCCTTTGGCTTCGATTGTTATACCCTTTAAGGATTTCCAGTCTTTCAACCTCTTTTTTTATACCCCTCTTTCAGGTGAGGACTAGCATTCTAAACGAACATTCAAATCTAATCCTACATATTAGGTTTCATTTTCATCTCTATTACTCTATTACTCCATCGAGTGAGGTATTTCTGGAAGGACTCCTCAGGTTTCTATTACAATAACTCCAGATCCTTCAGAGTAACTTTCATACGAGGGCTACAATCATATTGATTAAAGAACTCCTATATTAACCTTTTCCCATGTTTCTTAGTCTATCTATACAAACTATGATACCAGTCGATAGCAGGATCGATAAGGTTGAGACTAAAAAAGTCCACCTTCTATCTCTTGGTGAGAATAGTTATTTTCATGAGTAGGACATACTGCTTCCCATGATCCAAAAGGTTAGATATACTATCAAACTTTGCCAAGTCAGGCATCTTAAATCGACTAGGTAAAGCATCTTCACCATCAAAATCAATATCTTCAAGGCTAACCCCTTTCCTAATTGACAATATCCTATTTAAGGCTTCTAACTTCACTTTTATTTTTTTCAGGTAGGGTTCTCTTCCTTAGGTATAAGATTCTTTAATGCTTGAGGGGCTTGCAATTCCTTCTTCTCATTAATTATAAAGTCATATTCGGGGACCACCTCAAGCAATATCTCCATCCATCCCTCTTAGAGCAACATTTCTAACATATATTGCTAGTAAAGATGTTACGGTAGCTACAACTAGAATCACTTAATAGTGGTAGGTTTGACTAAAGCAGAAACAGGCACAACAGGTTGAACAGCTAAAATTGAGGCCAAACTAGCTATGAGATAAGCAAACATTGACATTATTTTCCTTCTAAGGTCATCCATCTTTATATCCAAATCCCAGGAACTAGAAAAACAAATAGGTGGAGTAAGCTCGGACATGATTTCCCTTTCTGACTATTCTAAAAACTATTATGAAAACTCTTTTAACACACTATTTGTACCTAACTCATATCCTAACTTTGAACTTTGACTTGGTACCAATTCCTTCATCTGCTCAAAAAACCATTTTTTAGACAAATAACCATTGAAACCCTAAAACCATCTAGGTAAAGATGGCTCTATTATGGGTACCAAAATTAAGGTTTTTAGCGTAATGCATAAGCAAGTACAGATATATAATCATGAGATACAACATCAATAACCACATGAAAAAAATCCTCTTCACCTTATTTTTCCCACACACATGGTCAAAGTCTTCTTCCTGGGTAGGCTTAATCCATGGGTCAATAGGGGACGATAAAAATCCAATCGCATAACACCTCTCAAGAATAGCACACAAAAAGATTTTGGTCAATGCGTATTTAAGCAACCCAAACAAATTAAAATGGGCTTATTGGGGCATGGTAGCCTTTGCTAAGAGGACATTTAGACTTGTTCACGTATGCTTAACACATAAAAACCCACATTAAAAGCAATGCAAGATTATTATTGACATCCTAGTGGAGATTTTTATGTCATTCATAGGCTTTGGTCTAAGTACTAAATTACAAGGCTACCCAAGCATGGTCCCTACCAATGGATTTAGCTCATCACAAGTATAATGACAAATCAAGTCACCATTTGATATAAGAAAAGGTACTTGGATTGGTGATTATCCCTAACACTAGCCTTAATTAAGTGAACGATAAGAGAGTGCTTTGAAAATGCATGCGAGTCAAAAAACTAGGATTCCTAACTTATTTTAAGGCTCTAGCATGATTATAATGCAATTTTCAAAAAGAGATAAAATTTCTCAATCAAAAGTCTTTCTATGTCAAATAAATTAAAAGTTGTTTTGAAGCGAAGTCTCAAAGTTCCCTAATATATTGGCCATTGTAATGCTCACCACTTGAAGACCCCCTTTGGGAACTAAAAGGGGGATATGAATATAACGGAGAAAATATTTTTCCTTTTCATCTCATTAAGCTATAAAGTCAAGACTTATCTCCATTCCCCTAAGCAATCTCCAAGTCACATATCAGCTCACCTTCGCCTTGGTAACTCAATCCCACTTTCAAGGTCCGAAGAGGTTAAGGTTTCCTTTCCCATTCTGATTTGTTGCTTCATGATAGTAAAGGGACTTAACCCAATTCACTAAGTCTCAAACCTTATAGAGGTATACAATAGCATATCAAGGTTTCTCTATTCCATTATTGATGATCGACCAATGAGAGGCATCTATTAGAACCCACAAGATTGATGTAAGGAGTCATCACCCAATAGAACATTAGGGAAGGTGTTCTAACCTCATAAGGCCAAAACCAAAAGAGAGTTTGGAAATTCACTCTTATTTTTGCCTTTGATAAATCTTACATAATAGCCTTCAAGTTAATTATTTTATCTCTTTTCTTACATTCAAGATTCAGAGTGATAAATAAATTAAAGGAACACCCAAGCACTTGCAAAAGCTATAAATCGTAGCATAGATTAAAGTGTTAAAACAGGCATCCGTAAATTAGGCAATTTATTATGATCCATTTAATATGGACATTGGTCTTTGCATACGAATTAAGAAAAAAGCATTTCATTGTGATCTTTGAAGACAAAGACTTGTCAATCCAAGTTTTATTAAGAAACATTATATGTTATTTAAATATATATAAAATCTTTTACGTTATTGAAAGCTACTTTTATATGTGAGTTTTGTGGGCAAAGAATAGGACTTTGATCCAATTTTATTAGTAAAAGATCTCAATTCTTTAATATAATTATTTTTTATAGCATTTTTCTCTTACGATTGAAAAAGCCTTTTTATAATAAGAGATAAGGGATGGAAACTTACTTGCAGCATTTGGCTAGCTATACTCACAATGAAAGGTGATCTATAATAATAATAATAATAATAACAACAACAACAATGACAACGAACACGATGACGATGACGACGACAACAATAATAAGTACCAAAAAAAGTAAAATGAAATAAGAAAAAAAGGAAAAGAAATAATTTTTTTAAAACTTATGTCATGGAATCCTCTGACGCACATCGAGTGATATGTGATCACCTCATTTATTTTAAAGGAAGAGAAAAAATATATATATCTATAGGTGTGCATCATATGATGCACAGCCATACTTGCTGATGAAGGTGTAGTTTTCCTTTTCTTTGAAATAAAGTCCTTATCGACTAACAAATCCAAGAGAAGAAAAACAAGACCACAAAATGCAAAGTGATAACTCTAATTTATTATTTATTTTTAGTGTATTTTTTCTATGATTGTGTCTCATTTTGCTTGTTTTCATATTTTGTTTGTTAAATTCCTCTTTTTATGCCAAATTGGATTAGTTTAAGAAATATAAAGTTTTGGTGTGCTAAATGGTGAAATTTTGACTTTTTACAAAAATTTGTCCTTACACATAGTAGAAACTAAATTGTCTCCACCATGTGCCATATAGATTTGCTAAAGCACACCATTTCACTAATGCATTCGGTAGAGACTAATCAATCTCTATCATGTACAAAGTAGCTTTTGAAGAGTTTCAATCTAGAAGGGTACTCACAGTAGAAATTAAATAGTCTCTACCATATGTCAAGCTACAATACTCTTTTAATCGATTGGAAATGGTGAAATTTTGACTTTTTACAGAAATTTGGCCTTACACACAGTAGAAACTAAATGGTCTCCACCATTTGCCATATAGATTTGCTAAAGCACACCATTTCACTAATGCATTCGGTAGAGACTAATCAATCTTTATCATGTGCAAAGCAGCTTTTGAAGAGTTTCAATCTAGAAGGGTACTCATAGTAGAAATTAACTAGTCTCTACCAAATGTCATGCTACAATACTCTTTTAATCGATTGGAAATGGCAGAGACTATATAGTCTCCACTGTGTGTCACTTAAAATACTATAAAAATATATTCTTCTGTTTGCCTTAAGGAGGAGAAACAAAGAGGAAAACATAGTTTTTAACATTTTTATATTTCTCATCAATAATTTTAGGATTTTTGAGCTTTCTTTCTCTTGTAAAAACTTCATTTTTATAAGGGTTTTATAGATTCAATAGCAAAAATTTTAGATTTACATTAATTTATTATAGTTTTAGCTTTAGTTTCTTTCAAAGATTACTTAGATCAGAGAAAATAGATTCCTTCAGATTTCAAATATAGTTTTAATAAATGACTTTAAGAGTTTCTTTCTATATTCTATTCTCATTTAATATAATGTGTAGTGAGTAGTCTTTTTATTATTTGGAAATCTTTGAATCCACAGACATATGTAAGAGTTTCATTTCCCTTGTAATGATCTTGATGTTGGTTTTATTCAAATATTTAATTGTTATCTTATTCAATTTTAATAGGTTTATGCTTATTTGGAATAGATGTCATGTATGCTCTATTTTAACATGCTTTGACCGTATGTTTGATGGTGATTCTGGAATATGGGTTGTTAGATGTAAAGTTAATGTATTGTAAATCTAGAAATATGTGGGAAAATCAATAGGTATCAGATTGAGTGGTTAAGGAATGGTAAGTTAATCCATATCTAAGATTTATTAGACCCATATTTAAGCTAACTATCATATTGGCTCTAAAATGGGAAATCAAGTAGTTAGAATAGTTGGCTCTAGAATGGGAAACTTGGGTTTAGTTGGGCCATCCACATCTGAATCATATAAATTTTATGTTGATAATGTGTTTTACATTGGGTATGGGGAGGATTTGATCCTTAAGTAGCACTTTTAGTTATCATTTCATTTAAATCTTTATACTCTATTTTTACTGCAATTTTTTTTTGCATTTTCAATTTAAATTACTTTAATTTTGTTCACTAAAGTCTAGTAGCTATAATCCTAATCAACAAAATCAATCAGGAAATTCTTTCCACATATTCATAGTCAATTGAGTTTATTTGCCTAAATCAATCTCTAGGATTTGATAATTTTTTGGGTTCTAAAAATACTCCACTATATTACTGACCAATTCAATATCTTTGATGAGGTCCAATCACAAAGATATAAATATTAAACCAAATATCACAAAGATACCGACTTCAAAACAAATCAAAAGGAATTTTAATATAGCAATATGATAATTTATACCACACAGAAAAATTCTAATGCCCCAATTAAAACTCTAGTAAGAATATGACATAATTAAGGAATGTTTTGATGGAGATGATAAGGGTTATGTGGGCTAGTGACTGATTGGGATACAATTAGTATTAATGAAATTTTTAAAGGATAATTTGGTAATTTGTTTAAGTTAAGATGTAAATGCATAATAAGTATTATACATGGGTTAATATGTAAAAGAAATAAGAGTTATATGCCAATAAGTAATTAAAGAAAGTTTTGAGGTCAAATTGCAAATAACAAAAGATAAAGGGGAAGCCAATAGACACCTAACACTTATCTTTCTATTAACCATAAAAGGAATTGGATATTTATGAGAGATAGAGAGAGAGGGTTGGCCACTTTTGGTTAAGTAAAAATTAGATTTTTCTCTCTTATTCCTCTAATTATCCTTTTGCATACCAATGATCTCCTAAAGGAAGAATGAAAAGCTAGCAATATCTAATGTAATTTATAGTATAAAACAAATAATGAAAGGTAAAAAATAATCCTTCCTACTTAACTTCCTTTAGTATATGCCTTAATTTTAGTATTTGATAGTTAAATGACCATGAAATTCTATATGTGATGAGATATATTGGGAAAAAAGCAAGACAAGGGCTCAATTAGGGATTATGAGCAAGAAGTATAAGTGGAGCTTCAAAGAAGGTATGAGCACCCTAAATTCTTTGTGTATACATTTAATAGGAGTATAGTTGCATGTTTATAAATGAATAATGTTTGATGCTCATAAGTGTGTCTATTGATATGTGATTATAATGAAGTGAAATTGACATGAGTGATTATATGAGTGAAATGTATAGTTTATATATAAGGAATTGTGTAATGAAGTAAATTAATGAGAGAAAACTTCATTAGGGATTGAATTAGTTTAAGGCTTGAATTAGAAATAGATATGGACATAAATAGGATGGTGATTCGATACCTTTGGGTATCCTAGTAATTACAACTTCATGGTTCCTAGTGATTCGATGCCTTCAGGTATCTTAGTATTGCACGTATGTGGTGCCTACCGATTTGATACCTTTAGGTATCCTAGTGATTTGATACCTGAACGATATCTAGTGTTCCCAATTGTCCATGCCTATACCAAGTTTAAGCTACCAAAAGTGATTACAATAAAATTCAAATAGCATTAGAGATTAGCATGATTTAGGTGATTATTGACTTGTTAATGAATATTATGGTTAAAATTGATTATTGTATATAGTTAGTGTACATGTAACATTGTTAAGATATAAGTGAAATTGATGTGTAATGATGGTAATGTTATATGTTTGCATGATTGATGAGACATGAAGTGTATAGTTGATCCATTACATGTTAGTTAAACTCAAAATATAAGTTATACATTAGAACTATACTATTTTGATTCCCGTTTTGGGATTCGTATAAAGCTTAGGATGCTAATTTTGAGTCCAAACCAAATATTAGATGTATTGTTAAATATTTAAGTGTTAGTGGCAAGTTAGGAAAGTAACTTGCAAATGAGTTTTTAGGTGTTGTTAGTAACTTTAAGGCAAGGACTCATTAAGGAAATTCTAAGCGATCTTGCTTTGAATAGAGTGTACTTAAAAAACTAGTGAAGATAGTTGAACCAGAGTGGATAGTTGATTTATTTATGCACTTAAGAATAATTCCAGTTAGTGAAGGTTAGTGTTAGTTAAGTTTAGTGATGAGAATAATTGAACAAAATACTAAAGTCACTAATGAATTAGGCATGTTTTAGTTATAGTTAGTGAGTTATCATTATTAATGATTTAGTTGTATGTTGCTTGAGAAGGTTTGAGGTAGAAGACAGTCTAAAGGCTAGGATATTGGCAGCCATGAAGAATCTCCAAAAGATATAGTGTAGACCATAGAAAATAACATATTTTTTAATTCTTAATTATACATTTAACTAAGATTTAATGAGTTTTTTTTTTGTAATCCACTTTGTAAGTATTATAAGTGTTCTAATTTAATAATAAGTAGCTTGCACTAAAGTCGATTAAGTTATATAGTGATGTTTATATCGGTTAATTGATGTGATTATTAGTGACCATAGCATCTAAGCTACTCTTGAAGGGTATTAGGGTGTTACAAAATACCCTTAAAAAGGGTTTCACAACCTAGACCTAAAAAGAAATGGATATGTGATGAAAATACGATAAATAAATTAACAATTAAAGTTTATAGTAAATGCATAAACTTTAAACTATCAAAAAAATTGGACCAAGTAGATAAGACTTTTTATATTACCTTTAGTATACTTGCTCAACTAGACAATCGAATGTCAGGTTTTTAGATCTTTTTTGTATTGAGATAGTTGAAATATGAGTTTGAAAGCGAAGAGAAATAACTCTAAAAGATCTCCTTTTTGTGTTTTAAAAAGCCTTTTGTTTGCTTTTGAACAAATCTCCTCACAAGAAACCTTAAACTTAATTTTTTCCTACCTCAAGCCAACCAACCTCCTGAAAGTTTCTCATCCAAAACATTATATAGAAAGGGTTGCATGGGTGTCTAAGTCCAAAAAGTCAACCAACTTGTCAAGTTGACTCTAAAAGTTGGTCTGCTTTTTGTTTGGTTTGTGCAGGTATGCAAATCAAGTGCAATAGTCAACATATCAAATTGTCCCTAAAAAGTATGTACTTTTACATGCACGTTCTTGCTAGGGATTTACATGGGTGTGCAACCCAAAAATGGCAATAAAGTTAGCAATCGACAAAATAATGCAAATATTCGTTGATTGTGTGGGTGTGCAAAGCCAAAAAGTAATTGAACATGACCTTTAAGCCCCTAATTAGGAGCATTTCTCATTATTCCTCCCTTAACTTCTTTTCAGTGCCCTAACTTAGCACAAAATACTTCAACATAATTGTTGAAAAGATTTTACAATACAAAAAAAAAACATTAGAATCTTCGATCCGTTATCTTTTAAAAAGCAATCTTCATCATTAGGTAACTTTAAAAAATGCCTCCTCAGAACCTCATGTTTACAAAATGGTGTCAAATTAAACATCCAAATGGTTTGACATGCCGATAGATGGCATCAATCACACAGCCTATTCTGGTTTGTCATATTGGCAATTGGTGTCAAATAAGACATTTGAATTGTTTGACTGACAAATGGCATTAATCATTCAATTTGAGGTAGTTCAACATGCCAAGAGATGGCATTAATCATTCCTCAATCGTAGTTTAACATAACAACAGATGGTGTCAATCATGTAACCTATTTTAGTTTGTCATGCCAACAGATGGTTCCAAACCAAACATCCAAATGGTTTGACATACCAATAGATGGCATTGATCATTCAATCCAAGGAAGTTCAACATGCCAACATGCTATTGTTAGTGGTTATGCCCTAGAACATATGTTTGGTTCTTTATGTAATGACAAATTTCATTTTATAAAATTGGGTTTTCTTCATGCTATTATATTTTGGCATGTTAAAATATAATAATATTTGTAAATAACAATTTAATATTATTTTGACTATCCTTAGTTATTTATCATTAAATGAATAATGATAAATAAAACTAGTACGAGTTTGATTGATAATCATAGGATCATTATATATGGTGATATAAATCAAACTTATAGGTACTCGTTGGAGAATAGAGTAATGGATTGACCCACTATGAGATACTACATGGGTTAATGTCATTAGTGATCTCATAAAAGTTATGTTATTGATCTTTAGACCTGAGATTATCATAGTATCCTACATGAGGAACATTATGTTTTGACATAACTAAACATTATATTTAATCGGATAATAATAAAGGTTATGATTGGACATGATGATAATCATGTAGAGGATAGTGAATAATCAAGATGAAATTTGTCCCTCTTTTATGAAAGAGATATCTATTGGGCCCCTTGATAAGTAGGATTGAGAAATGCATGGTCGTGCTCCAATAAATTAATGGACCGATTAATGTCATTGGATATTATTAGTCTACTTAGTGATCGAGAAATTATATGTTTGAACTATATAAGTTTGACATGGACCATGACTTATGTTCATTCAAGATATCATGTTACAAAGGGATTACAACATGTTCTATGAGGTTAAAATTAAATTATCAATATTCATATTATTTAGGTAGTCATAATATTTTGCTAGAGGCCGCTTATAACTTGTGGGCCCATGATGGGACTGGGGCCCACGACCAATATAATATGAACCTATTAGGCCACACACATAGAATGTGATGAATGGATTAAGGGTTAATTCAGACATTTCAAATTTTATTTTATGACAAATTAAAATTCGAAATAAATAATGACATAAATAAATATTAATTAGGATTAATATTATAATTTTGTTTTAAATAATTAAGAAATAAAGTATTTCTTATTTTAATAAGAAATATTGGCCTGAAATTCTCTTTTTCTCTAAATTACGGTTAGGCCAACTATACATACATTCATATATATATATATATATATATATATATATATATATATATATATATATATATATATATATATATATATATATAGTTGATAACCCTAACACGCATATATGAGAGGGTGAGCCATCAATTTGAGAAAGTGAAGAGAGAATTTTGTTTTCTGTAATCTTAGCCACCAAAGAAAGGAGCTAGCACCCCAAACAAATCCATTCCTCTCGTTCGAGTGTAGATATTTGTAGAGGGTATTCGTTTCATGTGAGGCAGCACTTGTAAGATGATTTTACGCTTTAGGAGGTTAGTAATCATTACTTTCTCTTCATTGAGTCAATTGGATCACATGGATCCTGATGGGTTTCATTATTTTTACTGTATTTTAATTTTATTTTTCCTATGTCGAAACCCAATAGCTAGCATTAATAGTTGCTTTTTTAAAGTCCTTCAGGAGCATCAAGTCCCTTAAGGGGCATTCAAATTCAATAATGGGAGTAAGGGCACATCTTTAGCACAAGTTTATACTATAAAGAGTTATCTTAAATTCGCTATTGATCTGCCTTAATTTAAAATTCAACAATTAGAGTCAGTGCATATCTTCAGAATAGGTTCTAAATGTTTAGCATAGGTTCCAGACTGTAAAGAGTTGCCTTGCCTCTGCCATTAATCCATAAGACATTTTAAAAGGCAAAATAAGGCTATATAATCCAAATATTGCCTACAAACTGGCACTTAACTATAGATATCTCCCTCAATCCATCACTCATACAAATGCCCTTGAGGAGTATCTAAAAGGCTACTACCTCAGCTACATGTCTTTAACTATTACTTTGAACTTTAGCTTACATAGGAATTTGTGCATTAGCCTCTAATTAAGGTTACTTAATGAGGAAAACATTTCTCATGCATAGTCAAAGAACAAAAATGCTAGCCTCTTCCTTAATTTTTATGTTTTAAAAAGGTTTTATTTTGGCTCTGCCTGTAGACATTGGCTCTTGAAGCAGCTTCTAATCATGGTTAAACAATAATGATATTGTTGCTTATAAATAGAAAAGGAATAGAAGTGCTAGGCTCTCCCTTAGATTTTATATTTTTAAATGCATTTTTATAGTTCTACTCTAAGGTTTTTAATATTCAAAAATCTCTTTTTGGGGTTTTACCCCTATCCCTCTGTTATTAGGGCAAAAATCCATGATTTTAAGGTTAAAAAGTGATTTAGTAATGAGTCACTCCTTTAACTCATGAGTCAACCTAAAAAATGGTAAAATATGCATTTTTAATCAAAGTTTGAATTGTTTTTATTATCCTTTAAAACCCCACCTTGACTCACTCCATTAACTCATGAGTAAAAAGAGTGACTCAATTAGTTTTTTTATTTTCCCTTAACAAAAGAGGATTAAAACTCAGATTTTTCTTTCCTTATTGTTATCTAAGCATTTATTACTCATTATGATGAGAATTTAAGGTAGGAAAATTCATTTTATAGGGGCTTTCTCTTTTTTTCACTCTTTCATTTTCTCTCTCTAAAACAAAACACACACTGCATTTTTTAAATCAAAAATAAATGAAGAAGAAAGAGAAGACAAACTATAAAGAACAAGGATTCCTTAATCTTTGAGAAATAAATAATAAAGGTAATATTCACGATCCTTAATCTTTTTTATCTAATGTTAGGATTCAAATTTATAGCATATATATTCATCTTTCCATTTTATTCCTTGATTTCCTTTATTCTTTTATTTCTTTGATTCTTTCTTGTTTATATGTTATTTCTTGAATTTTATTGCTATTTCATTCATTAATCCATGAAAACCTATTTAAATTATACTAAAACTGAGTAAATAAGTTAAATGGGTTTTTACTATTCATCATCTTCAACCTTGGTTTTCAAATTTTTATTTTTGATTTTCTTGATTTAACCCTCCCAAAGCAAGTTTTGATCGCTTTTGAATAAGTTTTAATGATTTTTGATAAGATTTTTAGGCATTTCCATGAATTAATAGACCAAATTTACATTTTGGGTGGATTAGGGAAATTAGTAATCACATTCTAGTTGCTGGAACTTGACTCGCAGCCTGACTAGGCCAAGTGACGGTCATCACTCTGCCAAGTGACAAACTAAGATGCCATTCCTTCTCCTCGTGTGCGTCCTCCCTTTCTCGCTTCCTCTTGCCTATCACTCATTCTTGCTTACTGCCTGCCACTCATGCCCTTTACCTTATTTTGCTTGATTCTGCATGTAACCCCCTATGCCTTTAATTATTTTATTCCTATCACTTTCTTTAATTTATACATATTGTATCTTTTTATGTTCATTCCTTTATTTTGTGCTTATTTGTTATATATGCCATGCTAATTCAATTTATTTCTCATTATGTAATATGCTCATATTGTTATTATATTTTGTTAATATTATTTTAGTTTGTATTTCTTCATGTACTTGTATTAATTTGACATTTTGTTAGTATTTATTATTCATGCTAATTTTTGTTAATTTTGTTATTATTAATATTATTATTTACCATATATTTACACAATATGCCTTGTAGTATTATTTACTATATTTTGTTAAATTTATTTTTGTTTGTGCATATTATTATTATTTATATTTATTTTATATAAATTATGCATGCATTTATAAATTTATGCATATATTCATTTCCTTTTAATTTAATTATTATTGTCACATATATATTATATATCTCATATATTATTATTATTATTTTAATATTATTTATCTCAATTATATTTATTATTTTATTTTATATTTATGCTTTATTACATCTGTTTACTACTTTTAGCATAGGTGCGCTTAAGCATGGTGTGTGAATTCTGGATGCATCATACATTTTTATCCTTTTTATTCATTTACAATTATTCACAATTTATTAAAATAATTTAATATAAATGTGCTTAAGCATGTTGTGTGAATTTTAGATGCATCATGCTTTTTATTTTTTTTATCTATTTTGTTTCTATTATATTAATTTATCATTTATCTAATCTATCTTATTTAATTGATTATTCATCATTTAGTTTGTATCACAATTGACCAATTTTTTTGTCGCATTTTTAATATGCTTGAACTAGGGATGAGCATGGATCGATTAATCAGTCCATTAACAATTTTCTTAAACCAGTCCATTACTATCGGTTAACCGCTATATCGATTTTGGTTTTTAACTTGATTTTTTGGATCGATTTATCGGTTAACCATTAAAAAATTTTAATATATAAATTTAATAAATTATAAAATTTATAATATTATTTTTAATAGTTAACAATGCTTTAAAAATGAAAAATACTAATTAAATACAATATCCATTAAAATAATGAAAAAAAAATAAAATTTCATTAATTAATTATAAAAATTAAAAATATTCAATATAAAACAAACAATAGAATGCTAATTACGCACATAATTTTAATGTTTATTTACTAAAAATATATATTTTACAAAATTATATATCATAATATTTATAGATTACACAAAAATTGAAAAATATAAGTGTAAAATTTAAAATATAATTCTTGATATATATATTCGGTTTCAGTTTCTGATTGGTTAACCATCGGTTTTTAAAATAAAAATCATAAACCTAAAATTTAGGTTCGGTTAAACTAAAAATCAATTTGATTTCGAACCGATTTTTTGGTTAACCTAAATTTCAGTTAACCATGGTCATCCCTAGCTTAAACACATAAATATTTCAGATCAAGATGGAGGAAATCGGTGCAATACGATGCGGGAGCATTTTATCACTTTATTATTTCATTTATTTTTTGAGCATGTATTTCATTATTTTATTTTCCTATCATTATTACAAGGCATGTAACAATAAAAAATTTTTGACCGCTTAAAGGAAAACCACATAAGAACTATTTCTACTAATTTATTCGGTTTTATTAATAAAAACGGATCAATGTCTCATTTTGTACCATAAAATAACACACACATTATACCCATTTTTTCCAAAAACATAAATGATTTTTTCTACTTAAAATTAACGATTTTTCCTAACAAAATAAGCTCTAGTATCCCAATTTCTAAAGTTCACATATGAGTTATTCTTTTGTAAAAATATATATGTGGGAACCAATGTCCCATCTAAATTAATTTCCCTTACTTATATATGATTTATTTAAATAATGCTTTTATTGCTTTCTTTTGCCATGTTTTTACCGCTTTCGATGTAATATCTCTTTATAGCTTTCTAATGTGTTTGAGTGCACCATAAATTTTCCTAGCATAGTTTTTCATGTGAGAAAATAGATAAAAAATTAAACTTAAAAACTAATTTACATAACATTAATAAATATGAATAAGAGTAAAGTCCCGAACCATATCTAGTTTTGGTTTCATAAGGTTAGAATAATTTTTCTAATGATTTATTGGGTGGCTACTATATAATACCTACCTTGTACTGCCTAACAAACATCCTCATAGGTTGAATGCCAACAATAGAATATGGATATCTTAAGACATTGTCTCATGTCTTTTTGAGTCCTGAGACTTGGCGAATTGGGTTGAATCCTATTCATTGTGTAATAACCAACTCCACAAGTTAAATGAACCTTATTTGAATCTTAAGTCCTAAAAGCGAACCTTTGAGGGCTCAACATGCATCACATCCCCTTTTATACTTTTTAAGGGCTTAAATGAAGTTTTTAAATGTATAATTTTGAGTTAGGAATGAGTGATGCCTTTCACTTGCCTCTAACTCATGTGTAGAGCCTGTAATTCTACTTCATCCCATCTTTCGGGTCCAACTCAATAAGTTACAAGTACAACTCACCTAAGTTTTGATAGAAAAGGTGTTTTAGTCTAATTTTTCACCCCAAGCTAGTCTTGCTTATGACTCATGCAATTAAAGGCATCCCTGGTTTTTACAGATATTTTTCATGTTCTTTTTACAACTAGATATGATGGAAATTTCAAATTGATATTTTCAAATCCTTATTTGAGCTATTAATGCTCATGATAAGGCTATTTTAAGTTCAAAAATCATTTTGAGGGGGCTCTCCCTCTCTAAGTTTTACACAAAAAACACTATATTTCTCTCTATGCACACATTGTAACTTTAAGAACAAGAAACTGAGAACAAGAAATGTGGAAAACAAACCAAGGAGAACTGTGGTTTCCTTGATCTTTGAGCAAACAAATACTGAAGGTAATATTTAAAACCTTAAATCTCTTGGTCTAGCATTAATTTCATGTTTTACAGTAAATATCCATTAATATTCTATTATTCTTTAAATTTGTTTTCTTCAATTTACTTGATTATCTTATTTATATGTTATTTCTAGTGATTTCTCATCCTTCATGTCATCAATCCATGAAAACTTATTTAAATCATGAAAAATAGAAGAACTCATGCATATTTGAAAAATATTATTCATTATCTTCTTTATTGGTTTATTGTATTTAAAGAATTTAATCTTCATATTGTCTTGTTTTTCTTCACTTAAAATTGGTTTTGATCATTTATTAATGATTTTTTGTGTTTTTTTTTATCTTTTTTTATCCTTCTAATGATGTTTACATGATTTGGATCAAAACCTACATACCCCATTTTAAATCTTTGTTCTGTGTATTTTTGAGGCTAAATCACAGATTAACCAAGTTGAGTGATGCCATCGCTCAACCGAGTCATGGACTGTGACCTAGTCTTGGCTCCCCTTACATGCGTGCATCTATTGTCCCTTGCCAAATTGACTTACTTTGACCCATGGGTCATTTGCATGCATTTTACGACCTTTGGCACTTATTCTCACATACATGCATTATTTTGTCAATCTTATTCACATGTGCATATTTCCTTATATGTGTTAATACCATATTGCTATTATTTATGTATTATGTGTTCTTTTGTTCATTTGAGTTAAGCTATAATTTCTATAGTATATTTATTTATTTATATTATACTTGTTTTTCTACATATTTCTTTACTATATATTATATTTATAATTATGTTTGTTTATATTACTTATAATACATACTATCATCACCATCACCATCACCATCATCATCATCATCATCATCATCATCATCATTATATATACTATATATTATAATTATTTATATTTTTTACATTATATATATATATACACATTTATTTAATTATCATATTTATTTACCCTTTTAGCATACTTGTGATAAGAATGCTGCATGAATTGAGTATGTATCATGTATTGTCCTATTTATATTTATTTATTATTTTATATATTTATTATTTATATATTATATATTATATATACTACAAATATAATATTATATAATATCTATTTATTTGCTGCTATTATTTACATTTTATTTATTTATCCTCCTTTATATTAGATTTTCATATTATGTGCTATTATTTGAATATTTATTCATTTCCCACTTTTGCTATTTTTTTATCCATGACTAATCATTTATATTTCATTTTTTATTTTTGCATTGCCACACCCACATTTATGAGTTGGAGGCAGAAGGCTATGGCAGATAAGCCATAGTTTATTGTTTTGCTTGTAGTTGATTTTTGAGCCTTTAATTATTCTTTTCTTTTATTTTTACAAAGGCATGTAATAATAAGAGTTCTTGACCACTTAACATAAAAAACAAAAATAATTTGTACTAATCAATTAGATTTTTGTGAATAAAATAGGACCAATGTCTTAATTTTGAGCCATAAAATTTCACACAAATTATAAATTTTTTTCCTAAAATGTAAATGCTTTTTTAAAAATTAACATGATTTTTTTCTAAAAAAATGGGATCAATTATCCTAATTTTCCAAAACAAATCACACCACAAATTATTTTTTTAAAAAAAATATGCATGCAATATTCAATGTTCCTATTTAAAATTATTCCATAATAAATCTCTTAATTTATGTATGATTCATCTTTACATAGTTAGATTTTTTTTATATCATAATTGCATTTCTTTATGCCATGCTTATTTGCATTTATTATAATATGCTTTAAAACTTTCCATACGTGAATGAGTGCGTATTACCTTTTTAGCATTATTATTCGCATGAGAATAAAGATAATATACTTAATCTCAAAATCCACTTGTATAACATTCAACCAAATGTATAAATAAGAGTGAAATCCAGAACTATATTTGGATTTCGACCTTATAAGGTTTGAACTCATTTTTTCAATATTTTATTAGATGGTAACTTCGTGATACCTATCTTGTAACTATAATAAAAAAAACTTGAATTAGCGATGGAATTTAGTGACGGGATATTTTTCATCGCTATTTAACAATGATTTTAAAATTTAGCTGTGAAAATTTTTTAAGTCAAACAGAAGATAAGTTTAGTGAAGAAAATATGAAAATAGTCGCTAAATATTGACGGCAATAGTTGGCACCTTTTTGCATTGAATTAGCAACGAAATTTTTTGTAGCCAATAACTTTTCAATTTTTTATTTAGGAAATTAATTTTCTAAAAAATAGTGACAGTCGCTAATAATAGAAACAAAACTCTAGCGAAGGAATAGAGATCGATAAATTTTATCGCTGAAAATATTTTATACTATTTCAACTATATGTTTTCAATTAAATTTGTTCAAAAATTTCTAATTTTGATTATTGATTTCACTAAGCATTATAATATTAATAAATAATATACATATATATTTATGCTTGCTAATTATTTTTCATAATTTTATTTACATATGAAATTCAATCCAAATAATTTGTGATTTCTAGTTTATATTAAAAAGATTTATAAGTTTTATTGTGAGAGTTTTTATTTATTGCTAATAGTGATGTATTAATGAACCCTTAATTATTATATATAATAATTATTTCGAGAAGATAATAATTTTTTGTCAATTATCCCAAAATTTAATTTATTTATTTAAAAAAAATAACATTTTTAATAATAATAATAATAATAATAATAATAAATTAATTCTTACAAGTATTATATAATTACATTATGAAAATTAATAAAAATAAATATTTGTAAAATAATAATATAAAATTTATTATTTCATTTAAAATAATTTTGAAAAATTTGATAATTTATTTTTATTTTGTTAAAATTTTGATCAAATATTAAATTATTTAAAATTTTAATTATATATATTTATCAAACCATCCTTGAATATAAAGATAAAATAATGAAAATTAGCACGAACATTTTAGTATTTTAAGAACGTTAACCCTACATATAAAAGCAACTTTTTCTTTTCCTTCACTCACTTCTCCCCACCATTTCCTTCTCTACTCCCTCCCTCCTCTATCAGGATAGCCTCGACATCGAGAGCGCTGCCTCTCTTTTTCTCTATCTTCCTTCCATCGAAAAACTCCCTCTCGTCATCGTGAATTCGCTCATTTTTTCGATGAACAGTCTCCGTCTCTCATCGAAGATGCTTTCATTTTGCCTCCGATGTTAATGTTCTACTATTTGTTTTTTCTCTATTTGCTTTCATCAATTGTAAAATAATTTGGATCTCTAAGTCTGACTCTATTCTTTCATGTTTCATGTGTTTTGAGAGAATGTGGGGCCTATGGTTCTATGTTCTGAAATTTTAACCGCGAACATCTTGATCTAGGGTTGGGATTTTGGATTTATCGGCTAACTTTTCCAGCTAAAATTTCATCAAACAATGAGGCTTATAAACCACAACTTTAGAATGATATGGAATGTGATTATTGACATTTTTATTGTATCTAATTGTGCAAATTATTTATGTATTTATCAATTAATTTATATTCATTTTTTGGTTTTAATTTTAAAATTGCTATTAAATTTTTCATCTTGAAGGTTTTCACTAATGGCCAAACTTGTCAGTATCTGTGCACTCCATCAACAATAGATAGCATCTAGGTTCATTTTGTTTTCTAATTTTTATTAATGTAATTGCTGGATGAATAATTTGACATTTTATCTATTCTAGTTTGTGTGGAATTTGTTAGTTCTTATAGATCATTAGGCGTTTAGGTGGTAATTGAAAGCCAAAATAATTGCTACTATGAGACAATCCCTCACTAGTCGAACATCTCCAGGTGACCTTAACAACTATGTAAAAGCCTATTAGATTATCTTCAAACTATTAGTTGTATATATAAATATAAATACAATTAGATAATATATATGTAAATAATTTAGAACCTTATGATTCAAAAAGGTTTATCATATAATAGTTTATTAGTAGGAAGATGATTGTATGTATTTACTTCATAACAAAAAAAAACACTTATTAATATGGGAGTCTTTTTGATAGTCAGTATGATTCTTAAGCAATTTATCTAACTATTTAATTAATGCCATGTATAGAGAGTTGGCTAGCCTAAGATTTAACTAGAACTGAAGTTTCTAACATATATATATATATATATATATTAAAATATACATATATATATTTGTACCTCGAATAATTGATTCCTTAGTGATCTCAATACCTCTTCCAGTTCTGCGATAAGGACCTTTTATTTAGTAGGTTGATAGAGAAAGCAGGTAAGAAGCGATTTAATCTATGTCATTTTTTTTCATGCATTTGTTTTAAGTTGGCTACATTTTAGAGTGGTAAAGGTTTCTTAAATTGACATTTGACTTCAGCTAGTACCTAAATTGGGCAATGTTCTCATTGCCTTTCTTTTTTTTAATGTTTAAAAGTAATCGAAATAGTGTAACTCTATCCTTTTTTATCTTTTCTTCTTTTCAGGATTTTATTTTTCATAATATAGATAACATCTCTAGTAAAGCAATCAGTCAATATTATTAGTTTCTTCAAACCTGATAATGCAATCTATTTTGGCAATAATGTTATGTTATTAGGAACACAGTAATACTATTGGGAATATTTTTCTTTGAATCACTTTGTTACTTAAAAATGGGAAAAAAGGCATTCCTACGTAAATGTATTACATTTGATTTCTCTTAACTAATCATATTTTCCCACCAATTGTACGTGATTTCCTAGAATAGTTTACTCCTCTTTGACCACTTGAATTTCATAGATGAAGTAGAGCCACCATACATAAAAGGAAAAAGGAATTTAATAACATTACTTACTTACTGATATAGAATGATGGTGTGTAAATGTCTATGGATCACTTAGTTAGAACCATATACATTTACTTTGGGTAAGAAATAAATATATTCCTAGTTAAATAGGTTAGCTAGATTTCTTTTCATTAAATTTCCTAGATAAAAATGGAATAGGAAGATTAGCATATTTAGTTTCCTGATTAAAATATAAAGGTAAAATTATAAGTCAATTTAGTTTGGAATGTTACTTTCAACATCTAATCATATGGTATTTTATGATATAGATAGTTGCTGATTATAACTATCCAACCTCTTTTGCACATTAGTTGATGAATCTATCAATTTAGTTCCAACTTCACCAAATCATCATCTAAAGGGAAAAAATTACTTTTAATCCCATAGATTTTCCAATTACTTTTTTAGGGATTGTATATATTATGACATGCATCTAAAATACTTCTGTTGTCAATGTTATTGTTGATATATCATATAAAGTGGCAATAAACTACCAATATGCTTTTTAGTAAAAAGGAGAGAAACATGAAATCCTAATTTCTGTAGTATTAATATTGAGAAAGATTGCTGATTGTTTTATTTTTTTATTTATTTTTATAAAAATAATACATTATGTAAGTAGTTAGTAATGGAGAAAGCATCTAATCTATTGCATTATGTTATGTTTTCAGGTATCAAGATTACAATTCAGTCTTATACTACCTTCAGTTGGTGAATTTCTTCACTTCTAAAACTTATAAATAAATTTCTCAATTTTTAAGTTAAAAGATAAATACAAATATATTTATAAATAAGTAGGGAGTTTAGATTTATCAATTTCTACAAATCCTTCACTAGAGAATCGTAGCTTCTACCAATTTATACTTGATTTCTCCGGACAGTTTATAGTTAGATTTCTGAGATGTAAAATCTGCTATTTATAATTCAACTATATACCTTTTCCTTTCAAAAGAAGAAATGCTATTTGTTCATTATGCTTTGTATGCAATATACCTTAGCACGTTACCAGCAAGCCTTTCAAATACAGGAACTATGTATGGATTAACTTATATAGGCTAAAATAATTTCTCACTTTACAATAAGTTAAGTTATATTAGTCAAATTTTGAATTATTAAGGTTTTAATCAAGTTATTTGATATTGAATATTGAATCCTTCCTATGTTTACTAGACAAAGTTTGGTTTGATTATAATATTTTTAGTTGCTACATATTAATATAATAATTAGTGGCTTGATGATATGCCTTGGAAATTTGCCAACATTTTTAAGAATATTGAATCCTTCATATGTTTATGAACCATTTGAAGAGTTTTTCTAAAATTCCACAACATCATACCAACTCTTTTATTTATTTTTAATTGCTAATGTTGCTGTCATTTTTTCTTTTATTTAATGGAGCATACCCAGTAAGTTGTATATATTTGTGCATTATTTTCACTATGTTCAATCATATGAATCTATTTGATAAATGATTATATTGTGTGCTAGCTCTATTGATGATGTGCATAGGATTTCAATATTGTTATATGAAGTTATAAGTTCCTATTTGTTTATAAGGATTGTCAAATTTTTTAATAACATTACTTACAAACTTATATATCTTGTTTTTATATATCTTGCCTAATTTTGCTTAAAGAACAAACTTATATACATTTCATTTTGAATATTTTTCTTGAATAATTTGGATTTTACTTTTCTTTAGTGTTAGATTTTTTTTTTTTAAAAAAGCATAATGTTTTCAAATTTGAAGTTGATGGCTTTTATTGGGGAAATTTGATGAGGCTGGGGATATTTGTGGTGTTGTTCCAAGTATTTGCCAAAGGTAGGATAAACTTGCACTATAAACCAAGTTAGTAACCAATGAGGTTGCTTACATGCAGATCTCTCTTTTTGTTTTACTAATGAGGAGGTTATATTCGGTAGTTTTGCTACATTATTGCAAGTACATTCATCACCTATATGTAAGATATTAGATGTGTTAGTGTAAAAACATAGATTATAGATAAGTTCTTTATTTGTTTATATGTAGAATATTATTGTATATCCATGGCTCTTATTTCGCATGATGACAAGTTTTTGTATCACATATGTATAAGTTGCAGCATGTCTTACTATCTGAGCCTATAATTTTTATCGAGATGAAAAAATTCTCTGTTGAATCTAGAATTTGAAGTATAGTGATATGTGTTTGTTTTGTTGATTTGTTGTTAACAAAGGCTTACATGTTGACATATCTTTAGAAAATAAGTTAGGGTACAAGTCATACTATATTTCACTAAATTTTAGTAATAATTAACCCCCATGGTAAGCTAGAATTTATGCTCAGGATTATTTCTTGCTCATATATATACAAGAATATGGACAAATGGTTTCAATTATACAAATAGGCATTGCCAACAAGTGGAAAGAGATCATTGATGTCACCGATGAGATCACATACAGCTTCCATGTAATCTTTTTGTTTTGGTAGTGTCCGATTACAGGAAATTTACTTTTGTCTTTAGGTCTAACTATCTAGGTTATTACAGGATGATTCTAAATGGGATAGATCTGCCAAAAGCTGATACAATGTATGAAGCACTCTTTGGTAGTTCTATTGTATTATTTTTTATCCGCATGACTGAGAATGTTGAGATGTTAGAAAGAACTATAAGAAAATATCAAAATAGCAACGGAATTCATTATATTTCTAATTTAGAAGCATAATACCAATTCAATTGCTATGTATTCTGTTGCTAAAAGTGGTTGAAATTTTTTGGATTTAGCAATGAAATACAAAATGGTTGTATTTCGTTGCTATATAGAAATAAAAATTAGCAACGGAATGCTATTTTCATTGCTAAATATGGTGTTACTAGATGGCAGAAAAAATTTGGAACGAAATTTAGCAATGAAAATTAAATTTTGTTGTTATTTATGAATTCTGTGGCTAAATAGCAATTAAATTTAATTTTCATTCCTATTTCACAACTGAATTGTGTGAAGGGTATTCTATTTTGCAATGGAAATTTTTTTTTGTAGCTAATATAGCAATGGAAATGAACATCCATTGCTAAATAAAATACCATAACATAAATCAGTTGTTAGAATAGCAACATAATTATTTTCCATTGCTAAAATAGCAATTAAAAATATTTTTATAGCAATGAAAAAAATTCCATTGCTATTTTATTATTTTCCCCAAGTATAAATTGTTTCTTTAGTCTCGCCACTATTTTCCCTAAGTATAAATTATTTCCTTCAGCCTTGTCATTTCCCTCTTCCTCTCCCTCTCCCTTTCCTTATCCCTCTCTTCAAGTACCATTTCTTCACCATCACTTTCTCTCCTCCGGAGCTTTCTCCATGGCCGGCTCTTATTCAAAGGATGAAGCCTACCTTTTTTTTGTTTTTCTTTTAATTTAAATTTTGACTTTGATCTATCTGCATTCTCATCTTTCAGTAGCATTCTCCATTTCCATTCTCTTTTATTGATCGCGATATTCATGTTCTAATATCCTCCTTATGTATTTTTCCTGAAATCCTAGGTTTGGTTTCTGAGTGCAGTTTAGTATCTGATTTATTTTTTAAATTTCTATTTATGTTAGGCAATTGTGGAGGCTTACAAAGAGGAGCCTGAAAACCCTAAATAAGCATTTGACAGTGCTTCATATGCTTCTACTAAAAACTTATTATTTTATATGGTTTTCATTTAATGTAAAAATTTAGTATAAATAGAGTATTATTTCAAAAAGCAGACAAGTGCAATATTCATTATTAGTTATACTTTTTTCATGAAAATTAATTAATTAATTAATTAATTAGTTATTGATATATATATATATATATAACAATGGAATTTAGTTTTTTTTATTCTGATTTCATTTTGGTTGTTTACCTTGAAATATGCTTGTAGGTGATGTAAATGTCGTTTACAAGATTTTACATTCTTTATAGGGATTACAAAGTTGCTGATCAATCTATCTCTTAAAATATAAACTACCATTACTACAATCTTATATTCCCTCTTATCATTTCTTTTTAAGCTTTGTTGTAGCTTTAATGCTTGATTTGAAAAAATATCGATTGGTTTATTTGGGATGTTAATTTTAAAGATTTCTGATTAAATAGTATTTGTCTCGCCATTTTAAGATAGTAATTTTAGGATCATTTTTAGAACGGATACCGATTTGGGGTTTTTAATCTCAATTTTAAATTTTTATTTTTAGGTTTTCTACTAAAGAAGCTAGCCGAAATATACATAATTTATTTTTCTACATTGAAAAAATCATCCTTTAGAATGAATCTATCACAATGTGATGTGCTTAAGCTCTTTTCTTTACGATCAATAAATAAATAGTAGCTAGAACTATTATTAGGAAAATCTTAATTATTCCTTTGTTTGTTGATATGGAACTCAAACCTTCAACTTACCCTTTTGATTATTTTATTTTGCTAGATTTCCTCTTGTTAATTACTTACTTCAATCTCAAGTTAGGTTTTTAATGTTTTGTTTTTAGCTCTATTTATACGAAGCATGTGGCCTTTTTCCTATTCCATTTTAATAATATTTTGTCAAACTTGACCAACTGTACATAAAGATCACTCTCTATTTCTTTTCTAACAGAAAATCTGGAAAACCCAGTTTTGCTATTGCCTTTCTGTCGTAACCCAGAAAGCAAAATCAATAATTTTTTGCTCTTGGGTTAATTGTTTGATAGTTTAAATGCCTATGTCTTCCATTAAAAACATTGGAACAATCTACAGAAGTTTTGATGCTTCTTTTTGTGCTAACTTGTTCCAATCAATCTCTTCTGGTATGAGCTCTTTCTATTCTTTGATTTCATGCTATTTGCTATGCTTATTTGTGTTTTATGGTTAATTAGATTTCATGATCTCATATTTGAAAAAATTGGACCGTATAACACTATAAGAAAATGAGAAAATAGCAACCAAATTGATTATGTTGCTAAATTAGTAATGAAATTCAATTTTTGTTGCTATTTACCAATGGTAAATAATTTTTGTTTCTAAAATTGGTTACGCTTTGCAAATTTAGCAACCAAAAAATATTTGGTAGTCTTCCGTTACTAATAATGAATGTAATTTTTAGAGCCAAATTTAGCAATAAAAATTAGCAAAAGAATCCATATAACACTACTAAAATAGGTGCCAACAGATGATGAAAAAATTTTGGAATGAAAAATAGCAACGGAATATGATTTTTCTTGCTAAATTAGATTTCGGTTGCAATTTTAGCAAAAAAAAATACATTTCGTTGGTATTTGTGGTCCTTCGGAGATGGAAAAAATTGAGACAAAAAATAGCAACGAAATTGGACTTCCGTTGCTAAAATTGCAACAAAAAAAATATTCAATTGCAAAATTTACATTCCGTTGCTATTTTTGATCCCATGGACATGAAAAAAATTTAGATCCAAAAATAGCAATGAAATTGCTTTTATGTTGCTAAAATGGCAACGAAAAAACTATTAGGTTGCAATTTTAGCAACGAAATTTATAATCCATTGGTATTTTTGGTTCAAAGGAGATGAAAAAATTTGGGTCCAAAAATAGCAACGAAAATGTTTTTTTGTTGCTAAAATTGCAACCAAAAATAATTCAGTTGTAACTTTAGCAACGAAATTTACATTTCATTGGTATTTTTGTTCCTAAAAGAGTAAAAACTTATGTTGAAAAATAGCAACAAAATTGGATCATTGCTAAAATTGTAATCAAAAATAATTCAGTTGTAATTTTAGCAATAGAATTTACATTCTGTTGGTATTTTTGGTCCCAAAAGAGAAAAAATTTATGTTAAAAAATGGCAATAGAATTGGATTTTCGTTGCTAAAATTGCAACAGAAAATAATTTAGTTGCAATTTTAGCAACGAAATTTACATTTCGTTGGTATATTTTAATTTACCTTAGGTATAAATACAGACTTTTCTTCTTTTTCTCCTCTCCTATCTTCCTCTCAGCTCCCCATTCCTTTATTTTCTTTTTTCTTCAACCACTCAATTTCCACTCTCAAGTCTTGACAAGGTAATTGCTTCCATTTCAAAATTTTTGATTTGTATCTTCATTCTCCAGATCCAACCTAGGGTTTTTCTCTTTTTACCTTATTTGAAATCAATCCTATTCACATATGCATAATTTCCACTTATTTCCTAGGTTTTCCTAATGAAATCCATGCAGGCAAGCTCATGGATCGATGCAAAGCTCAGTTTGTCCATTTTAGGACTCAGATCCATACCGAAACCATCAATGAGGTTGATTTCTCTTCCAATCCCTTCAAGGTTTTCACTGATTCTAAGGTCGTTCTTGTTGAATCTGTCATTGTGATAACCAGAGCTGTTGCCAAATGCCTTAGTTTTCCTAGCTCCGATATCTTTTTGAATTGTGGTATTTTGGCTTGTGAGATATGAGATGGAGCTGCCGCAATTTTTAGGGACAAGCCATTGGCTATTATCGGGGGAGGCTATTTGGCCATAGAAGAAGCCACTTTTCTGAGCTTTACTTTTCTTTTCTTCTATCTTACTATTTTGATTTCAAATGCCGTTGTTTATTTAGGCTCAAATGCAGTCAATTGCATGTACTGGGAGATGTGATTCCCTAGATTGTTGAGCACCTAGCAACTTCAAGATCTAACAAGGAAAGGGTGTCCCCTTATTGGGATTTGTATGTCTTAATTGTAAGTCTAATTACCTTTATTTATTATTGATCATTTTCTCAATACCATCTACCAGATATGATCCCTTAAATCATTCATACCATCATGACATGGAAGGAAATGGCTTGATATGTTCTTCTGTTGATATTCTTCCTACACAGTTTGCAAATAAGTTTGTTATTATGATCGATGCACTATTTTTATAGTTAAAACTGTTCTTATGATACATCTAAGGTTACTTTTATGTCTAACCTGTCTAAATTACCTTTTTTCTGGGGTTTCTGTAACGTGAATCATACATCCATTATTTTAGGCTTCTCAACATTTTGGAGACATACTATCCCAATTTATTAGCATTTTGGCAAAGATAATGTTATTATTTTTACTTGTTTGAATCATGCATATTACCTAGGTATGACCTTTTGATTTCCCTTTTGGCTTGGGGAAATCAATGTATTAAAGTCCATAACTATACCATATTTGTATGCTTATATTTATGTGATAGATATAGGATGCATACCAATGTATGCCAACCATGTATGATAAGACTCAATTAACTAAAATCCCTCAAAGAAATACTAAGGTATATAAGCCTTCCATTAATTAGAGGAGAACTAGAGTTTTTTATAGTGTGGGTTGTTGACCACAGTCAAGATTAGGGAATGCATATATGATATACATGTATCAGGAGTTGATAACCTAATGATCCAATAGTTGTGTGGAGACGTAATTGGTATAGAGATACATATCTTTCAAGGGTATGGAGTTTAGATTGTTGATCACGGTCAAAGTCAAATTACATTTCAAGGATTGGATATTGGCCCACTAAGAAAACCATTGGGTTTTCTCGTATTATATAGTGAGGGCTATCAATTTGCAATAAAATAGTGGGAGTAAATAGATTAATTAAAGACATAATTAATGCATACATACATACATATATATATATATATATATGAACACTCTCATATGTTTTCTTTTCACATCTAGGTCATCATCATGATCACATTGAACATTAACATACGATCAATCTTGGATAACAAGCTGGTTGGCAGCAACTATTCTGACTTGATTAGACAAGTGAGAATTGTTCTCAGAGCTAAAAAGATCCATTATGTCTTGGATAAAGATTCACCACCACTTCCATCAGATGATGCCATTGATGAGATCAAGGGTACTTATCGAAAATACATGGAGGATAGTGAAGCAGCGGCATGTTTAATGCTGGGTGCTATGTCCTCAGAGCTTTAGAAGCAACATGAAATGATGGATGCTAGAACTGTCATTTTGCATCTAGAGGAGCTTTATTCTTCTCAGGCTAGAACTGAGAAATATAAAATTGCTCGAGCTCTATTTAGCTGCAAAATGGTGGAAGGCACTTCGGTTGCTACTCATGCATTAAAGATGTATGGGTATATTAAGCATTTGAGTAGACTTGGCTATGTAATGGATAATGATCTATACATATATTTAATCTTGTACTCGTTGGCTCCAAGTTATGCACCTTTCGTGCTTAACTTTAACATGAATAAGATCCAAGTAACCATTCCTGAGTTAATTAACATGCTCAAAATAGCTGATGAATCCTTCAAGAAGGATTCAAAAAGTGTCATGGTTGTCACTTCTGCTAAAGTCAAGAAGCAGAAGAAGAAGATGACCAAGGCGTAGCCAAAGAATGGTGGGGTTTCCAAGAAAAAGGTTGCCAAGAAAGAATCCCATAGGAAATTGCTTCCATTGTAGAAAAGATGGTCATTGGAAGTGTAACTGCAAAGCTTATCTAGATTCTTTCAAGGATAAGAAGCAAGCTGATGCTTCTACTTCAGGTATTCATATAATGGAAATTAATACTTATTCTATTGCTATAAAATAATCTTGGGTATTAGATACCGGATGTGGATATCATTTGTGTAATGATCTATAGGGGCTTAAAAGCAGTAGAAGAGTTGGAAAGGCAAAAATATGTCTACAGTCAGCTACTGGACAAAACATCTCTACAACAGTTGTGGGAACATATCATTTGCCTCTTCCAAGTGAATTAATATTGGAATTAAATAATTGTTATTATGTTCCAACTTTATCCAAAAGTATTATTTCTTTCAGTTGTTTATTGAACTATTATGATATTTCTTTAAAAGACAAATGTTGTTACATTTTTAAGAATGGTATATTTGTTCTTGATTTAATTAAAGAAGTGCATAATGTGGATATCAAGAGAATGAAATAAGATAATCTAAATACCTCATATTATGGCATTGTCGTTTAGGCCATATAAATGAGAAATGCATGACCAAATTACACAAATCAGGTGATTTAGGGTTATTTGATTATGAATCATTTGATACATGTGAATCTTGTTTATTAGGAAAAATGACAAAAGCTCCCTTTATTGGTGAAGGAGAATGAGCTAAAATGGTTTTGGACTTAATACATTAGGATGTATGTGGTCTAGTGACTACACATGCCAGAGAAGGTTACTCCTACTTCATTACTTTCATAGATGATTATTCCAGGTTTGGATATATCTATCTAATGAAATATAAATTAGAAGCATTTGAAAAGTTCAAAGAATTCATAAATGAAGTAGATAAGCAACTTGGCAAGAGTATTAAGATACTTAGATCAGATCGAGGTGGAGAGTACTTAAGTTAAGAATTTCAAGATTATCTTAGAGATAATGGGATTTTATCTCAATGGACTCCACCATATTCACCACAACATAATGATGTATTTGAAAGGAGAAATCGAACACTATTAGATATGGTTCAATCCATGATGAGCCGAGCAGACTTCCCTAAGTTTTTTTGGGGATATGCATTAGAAATTGTTGTTTATGTGTTAAACAGAGTTCCTAGTAAATCAGTTGATGTTAGATATGAGATATGGAATAACAAGAAACCCACACATTCTCATATGAAAGTATGGGGTTGTCCTGCTTATGTGAAGAGGATAATGTCAGACAAATTAGATGTTAAGTATGACAAATGTTTATTTGTGGGATATCTAAAAGAAATATTTGGATATTATTTCTATCATCTCTTAGAACAAAAGATGTTTGTTTCAAGACATGTTGTCTTCTTGGAAAGAGAATTTCTCCTACGAGAGGGCAGTGGGAGTAAAATTAAATTTGGTGAAGTTCAAAACCCATAAGTATAAGTAGATTAACCGATTGAACCTGAGACTGAATTTCATAATGATGAGATTACAGTTGAACCTAATTATACACAAAATCTTAGAACATCTACTAGGATGCATTCTATCCCTGTGAGATATAGATTTCACATTGATTCAAATAGAGGCATAATTGTAGTAGAGGATAATGAGCGTACAAGCTATCAAGAAGTTTTGAACAGTTTAGAACGTGATTTATAGCTCAAGGCTATGCAGTTTGAAATGAACTTCATGTATGAGAAAAAAGTATGGACTTTAACTCAACCACCTGAAGGGATAAAATCCATAGGGTGTAAATGGGTCATCAAAAAGAAGACCAACATGGAAGGTAATATAGTTACCTACAAAGCTCGCTTAGTAGTAAAAGGCTATCGTCAAAAAGAAGGTATTGACTATGATGAAACCTTTTCTCTTATAGCGATGCTTAAGTCTATAAGAATACTTTTAGCCATTGCAGCTCATTATGACTATAAGATTTGGCAAATGGATGTGAAAATACCTTTCCTAAATGGAAATCTGACTAAGGATGTGTATAGGGCACAACCAGAAGGGTTCACATCAAGAGATGGAAAAAAGGTATGGAAGCTTCAAAGATCCATTTATGGATTGAAGCAAGCCTCTGGGAGCTGGAACATATGATTCAATGAAAGAATCAAAGAGTTTGGTTTCTCACAAAATGAAGATGAAGCTTGTGTATATAAAAGGGTCAGTATGAGTGTAATTGTCTTCATAGTTCTATATGTGGATGACATATTAATAATGGAAAATGACATTTCTCTTTTCCAATCTATTAAAATATGGTTATCCAAGCAATTCTCCATGAAAAAACTTGGAGAAGCATTCTATATTTTGGGAATAAGGATCTATAGAGATACATCCAATGGATTACTAGATCTTTCTCAAAGTATATATATAGATAAAGTATTAAAGAGGTTCAATATGGATCTCTCTAAGAAAGGGTTTATACCCATAGTGCACGGAAAATACCTTTTTAAGTCTATATGTCTGCAGACACTAGAGGATAGAGAGAGCATGAATAAAATACCATATGCATCTGCAATTGGTTCTATCATGTATTCTATGTTATATACACATCCAGATGTAACATTTTCTTTGAGTGTCATAAGCATATTCCAATCCAATTTTGGAAAGGAACACTAGGAAGCTGTCAAGAATATCCTTAAGTATTTGAGAAGGACTAAGGATATATTTTTGGTAAATGGGGAAGGCAGTTTGAAAGTAAATGGGTATATGGATGCTTGCTTCCAATCTGAAAAAGATGATTGTAAATCATAGTCTGGTTTGTGTTCATAATCGGAGGAGGGGCAATTAGTTGGAAGAGTTCTAAATAAGAAACAACTGCTTATTCCACTACAAAAGCTGAGTACATTACTGCTTCAAAAGCAACCAAAGAAGCAGTCTAGATCAAAAAGTTCATATCTGAATTAGGAGTGTTGCCTAGCATTGTTGATCTAATTCCTTAATATTTTGACAACAATAGAGCCATTGTGCAAGCAAAGGAACCATGGTCTCATCAGCGATCCAAGCATGTTCTCAGATGCTACCATCTCATAAGGGAAATAGTAGCTAGAAATGATGTAAAAATAGAAGGGTCCCCCACATATGATAATGTGGCGGATCCCCTCACTAAAAGCACTTTCCCAGATTAAGCATGACCATTATATAAATAACATGGATCTAAGACATATGAGTGATTGGCTCTAGTGCAAGTGGGAGATTGTTAGAGAGTATGCCCTAAAGCTATGTAATAAGGATGTATTTCACATGTATGAACTCATATTCTTAATAAAAGGCATCATTCATTTATTAATGCTATGTTTAAATACATGAGTTTTATGTAAATCTTAAATTAATAAATGAAGTCCTAGATATTATAAACATAGTGCAAAGGCAATCATGAAAGTGTTCATAATGTGAAATGTCCTATTGCATGCAAATGTGATAATATCTAAATATCCTTAGTCATAGAATTAACAAGATAGGACATTGTTAATTCGGACAGAATAACACATGCTATGCTTATTGAATAGTTAAAGCAATGGTTCTGATAACTGTGATTATGGAAGATGATCAAAGCTAACATTTGGATGATTTTTAGAAGACAAGTTCATTAGAGACCTTCAAAGAGAATCCTCACATGGATATTAAATCAATGTTAGTGAGGAATCTCTTCATATCGGTTGTGCAAGCACCCTTAGACTTGAGATCACCAAGTTTATTCTATGTAGCAAGTGATATACTTTGACTTTATAACTGATTACTTCCAACTAGGGGTGAACATAATTAAGAGGTTGGGTATATCATGACATACTTGAAGATAGTTGAGTGATTGATAAAGGATTCACCATCCCTGATTTATTAAGGGAAGTTATCTCGCATGATTCTATAATTGCCTTGTTCAGAGAATCTCTGGCCAGAGTAATATGCCAAGATGGATAGGGATCCATAAAGGGCATTTTAGGAACAATAGTTAAATTAATAGAACATACATAATTTGATTTATATGAGTTGACAGAAATACATACTCAAAATCTAATTGAGATAATAGTGGTGAAAGGAGTAATTGCACGATAACTATTTATATGGAAGTGTTTAGTCAAACCACTTGACTTTTCTAACATTTGGATAGTCATGATGCCTAGCTAGAGGCCACTCATGATTTGTATAATAATGTATCATAAATATCAATAGGGATTGATAAAATTATTTAAAGAAGTTTAAATCATGTGAGTTTTGAATAGAACTCATAATTACATATTATACTGCCAATATGGGCAGGAACCCAATAGGTCACACACATATAGAGTAAAGGATAAAATGGTAAAATGACAAGGATAATAATATTTGATATTATTATGGGAGAAGAGAAATGAATAAGAGAATAATTAATTAAAGAGTTTAATTAATATGATCAAGTAGAATTATTCACATAACGTTTTAGAAATATTATGTAAAATGGACCTAATTGAAATATTGTATTTCATAATTAATTATTATTGGAAAATAAGTGTTATAGGGCAAATATAATAATTAATAGATCCATTAGAGGAATTAAAAGAGGGTCAGAGAATTGGTTTTGGCGTAGAAACCCTCTAGAGGAAAGGTTACACGCCAAACTCATATAGAAGGCCTTAGAGGCCTAATTCTTGGACCAAAATAAATTAAATATATTTCATAAGTGTTATGGAGCCTACATATTTAATTTGGATAGATTTGAAATTCATTTGGGTGATTAAATCCTAGTGTATACATAAAGGGCCTAGTTTATAAGTTTTGTTCATATTCCTTTATGAATGGACTTAAAATTGGATTTAATTGAACCCAAATAAATTATTAATAATTTCAGAAGCCAATTTAATGTTTCTCCAGTAATTTTAAAGAGCCAATCCCATAATGAAGTTGGATTTTTAACCTAACTATAAAAATTCAAGTGATTGGGATTTTAGGTTTAAGTGAACATTAAGAGAAAAGAAATTCTCTCTTTGAAAAACTCTAGCCGCCACTCCCTTGCTAGCATCAAGGGGAATTTTTCCAGCACTTGTGTTCCATCATTCTTGGTTCATTCAATCCTTCTCTAGTGTGGATTACTAATTGGAGGTGTTCAATTTTGGACACTGTGGTTTGCGACAACCTAGTGAGAAGGATAATCAACTATTCAACAAAAATAAAAGGTAATTTTTCTTATTCTCATTAATATTTATATTGTAAATTCATGGCAAGATCATCTCTATTGGATAAAAATTTTAAATTCCGCTTATGCATGTGATGCATATAATCGATAATTTACAACACTCGATAGTGTTGTACTAATAGGTTAGATCTTAAATGAATTATTAACGCTTGCCATTGAACTACTTATAGTGTTATACTAGTATATTAGATCTTAAGGTGGTTATATATGTGTCTATGTTATTTGGGATCGTAATTACTTAAATAATTTTTTTTGTGGAAACATGATAAATGAATGCAGTCATAGCAGTGATTTTAGTAGTGAGAGTTGGTTATGTTGCCCTTCATAAATTGCTACCAGTATTGATGGATCTTCTGCACTTCTTTGAATCTGATTTAGGTTAGGTATACTCAAGACTATTTATTCCTCCTGCAAACTATCCTTTGGTTTAGGTTGGCTACCACTAGTGTGAGGTAACTACGTGGTTATCATGTCCTCCTTAATTAATTTGGTCCTAATTCTTAATTTTAATCTACTTAATTTTTATGGTGCTCTGTTGTTAATTTATTTCGTAGAAATATATATCTACTTAATTTTTATTGGTGGTCTATTGTTAACAAAATTGGAATTGATGACTTTTGATCTTAATAGTCCTCAGTGTTAATAAAAATCAAAGTTAAATAGTTATACTAAATATTTATTTAATTGATAATGATGGCTATATGTATCTTATCTTACTAATTTGTTATATGGCTTTCATGTTAGCTAGATAAAATTTCAAGTATGTTTGCATATACCTTTTTACACCATGTTTGGTTGCTCTTCTTATATATATATATATATATATATATATATATATATATATATATTATCTTTCCTTAAGTTTTTGCAATTTGTTGTAATGTTTATCTCATTTGTTATTTACCTGCCTAGAAGTTATCATCTAAGGGCTTGACCATAAACTTTGACCAAGAATTTAATGACACGCATAAGTTGCAATTACCAATAGTTAATGATAATTGTAAATTATATGATATTTTTAGTGTGATTATAGGATTTAATTGAGTTAATTTAGTTGAATTATTCTTTATTGGTTAAATTTGTGTTTTAAGAGTTAATTGTAAGGTTTGGTATTTTTCAGCGCAAAAATAAAAAAAAGAGCTTAATTGAAAGAATTGGAAAGTTTCGGGTCAAATCTGTAATTTTGAGAAATTAAAGCAAGAAATTCTTACGTTTAGTCCAAAGATATTTAACACTGTCATGCATGAAAGTTTGAATGGCCACATACGAAGAGATTGTGTAACATGACAAAAGTTGAAGAATTATGTTGAAGTGTAATATATATGTGCACAGCCGTGCATGATAAGGCCAAAAATCATGCATGGCCATGTGGTTCTAGTAGAAAGAAAATGCACAGCAATTCAAATTTGCGTGCTTCAACCTACCTGGTCATGTATAAATATTCAAGTTTGACGAAACTTCCTTTTTAGCTAGAATCCTTTTTCTGCTGTGAATTGGGTAGCTATATAAGGCAGGATTTTCCATCAATGCCTATATATAAAGGATTAAAACACCAGAACAAGGGGAATCAGGCAGAGACTTCAGTAGTAAAACACAAATTAGTTTAGGTTTAGTTTACATTAGTTTTTCCTTAGTTTGTAAATAATAAAGGCTTGGAGCATGAAGTTTTCTCTAGTTTTCTATACACAGTTGATCAAGAGAGCATTTTAACTCTATTTTTGTTTCTTTTTCTTAATTTTTCTGTAGTTTTCAATATGTTTAGTAAGTAGTTTTCTTTACTTTTGCTAATAGATACTTGAAATCTTATATTTTCATTGTTATGACTTTATTTTGAGATTTAATTTCAATATAAGTTGATTATTTCTTAGTTTTAAGCATATTCTTATCCTTAATTATGTTGAGATTGATTATTGATTCATTGGTTCAATACCTAAAAATTAGTTTAGACATAGTTAATGATTTGTATGTTTATGGGTTAACTCTTTAGTATCAATGCATGATTGTTTTCTAGTTTTGAGGTAATTATGTATTAAAATGATTGATTAATAGTAAGAGAGGAGGAACTAAGAATAAATTGGAGTTGAATTTACTTGCAAAAGAGTTCAATGAATATTTAGGAAGTTAAAACTAGATTTTTATACTAAGTATTAGATTTGTCTATGAGTTTAGTACTAAGAATGATATTCTTGCATAATGATCACTACAAAAAAATTGCTAATTAGCGACGAAAAATTCCATCGCTAATTACCAGAATTTCATCACTAAGTTAAATTAGCGACGCCACGATGAACAGTTGCTAAAAGGCCAGTCAAGAATATATTAGTGATGGAATTAAAAATCAGTCGCTAATTTAGCGACGAAAAATTTGGTCGCTAATTATTTTCCATCGCTAATTTATATTCCTAATTAGTCACCGAATTATAATAATAAATTTACTGTAAAAGTTAGCGACGAATATTTGTCACTAACATGGTTGCTAATTATTCCTTAAATTCAAACGTTTGTGCAGTAGCGACAGTTGCTGTCGCGAATCCGTCGCTAAATTATGGTATAATCTAATTTTTTTCTTTTGTTGTATTTTTAAATTTTCATCATGTACACAATATAAATAATCTTATATTATAAAATTCATATATAATAGATACAAATATAAATAATAATCTTATATTTTCATATATATATATATATATATATATATATATATATATATATTTGTAATGAATTCATTACAAATATAGAGTCAACATAAAAAAACAAAAGGCATTGAAAATGGTTTTATCCCTCGAGTTAATAGACATTCCTCATTCACATCATTCTTCAACTTGAGGGATATGAATAACATATATCTAGCTGCTTTCGAAGCAAACATGTCATTTAGGTATCCAGTCCTTGCTAAGAAAATTAGTCTTGCTATTTCACTTGGGGAGAATACTCTGAGAACTGCAAAGTTGAGTTGGTAAACTCTGAGGTTTCTGAGAATGTAGATGAAAAAGCCATTGCTGGAAGGGTTGGAGTATTTGCAACCTGTAAAGCACACCAAGATTGAAATTTCCTAACAATATAGGAACTCAAACAGACAAACTCTAAATAAAGCAACAAGATTAAAAATATAATAGGAAAAATAAAGTCCCTTCCCACTAGATAAGTAAGGATAATAACACAGTAGTAAAGAATATAGCATAATTCTTAAGTAACTAATCACTAATCAGGAGCTAATTGGGTACTTGGTAACTTTGGCTAAGCAAAAGAAGGGACAGAGAAAAATAAGCAAACTAAAGAAATATCATAAAGAAAGTACACGGGAAAATAAACATATCAAAGACAAAAGTTCATAGACCACAAGTACAACTTTCTATCAATTGGAAGCTATGCAAATTTTGCAATTTAATACCAGACTAACCAATATAGAACTGCAATAATTAAGATAACTGATAAAAATTAAATAAAATTAGGAAAATCTAATCAATATAGATCATATACCTTAAGCAAACTGATGTTAAAAATTATCTTTTGAAGAAGACCCAAAATCACATTGATAGTCTCTATAGGAAAAGATTGGTCTGCAACTGCTCAGTACATCTTGGTTCATTTACCACTAAAAAAGATTAAGAAAAAAAAACAAGTACAAACTTGAGATGTGCTTGTAAAAACCTTCAATTGAAGAACAAGTAAAATATATTTCCCTTCCATTTGTAATGAATCTTGATGCAAAAACTATCTCCCAACCAACACATCCTGCAGATAAGACTCATGCCGCTTTGGCATTAAAATCCAGTAAAGTGAGATGTATGAGCCTGTAATTAAAAGAAGATAATAGCCATGTCAAACAGTAATGATCCTTCCATATTTAAGAAAAAATAAAGTACAAAACTAGTTGAAAATGGAAGCCTAATTAAAAAAAAAACATATCCATTATGTCAGCATTAAATCACAGAGTTTAGGAACACATTGCATATGATGTCTCTAAAGTCAATATTGGTAAATTGCAATGCATTCACTCAAAAACTCTACCTTTCAGGTGATATGCAGATGATATCTCTGAAATAGTAATTTTCCCTTTTTGTGGAGAGTTGCATGTCTTCTGTGTGCATGAATTTTGTCCATGCATAAGTTAAGCCCCAAACCAAACCAACAACATAGTAACTTTAAGATTTCATTCGGCAAAACCTTGATAGTAATGGAAATGCATGTTGCTAGTCTTGAAAATTAGCCATGCAGAAATAAAAGATACGAAAAATGGGAAAAAAAAGATTAGGTGATAAGTCAAACTCACATTCCTATCTCGATAGCTTTAATGATCACCAATGGTTGAACCATTAAAAGCAAGGATCTAGATCTACTTACTTGCATCCATGGGGTCTAAAACAATACAGAAAAAATTTATTTTAGATGATAGAAAAGAGAAAAGATCAATAAGATCATTGATAAATACACAATATTTGAAACATATTGATTTGTAAATAACCATAATAATGAACAAGGAATAAGAATCTGTTGAAATATTTAATTCCTAATCTAATAAGACATAATATGGAATTTCTAGTTGATTTTAGTGTTAAGAATTCCTAATCTAATGATCACCAATGGTTTATTTTAGTTGATTTTAATCCAATAGGACATAATATGGAATTCCTAGTCTAATAGGGCATAATAATGATAGCAACAGCATCATAATCCAAGAAACTAAATCAAACAGAACTAGAAAATAGACAAACAGTTGAAATCAAGAATTAGATTATGTGGAATTTGCATTATGGATTCAAGGTTGGGATTGTGAAAAAAAACCCCTCAATATCAGCAGCTAAACATAGAACAATAATCTTATCGAACAAAAGAAGAGAGGGAGGGAGGGGGAGTGAGAAGGAAGCACATTATTAAGGTTCCCTTGCATTTCTAGTTGATTTTAGTGTTAAGAATTTCCACTATGGCTAGAAATTATAGTACAAAGATAAATCAAGAGCATATGCATGGTCAAAATTTCTGATGCAAATGGTTCATAGAAATCTAACTAGGCTCACATGAGAACACAGTGTTTGACATTTTAAGAATGAAACTTAGTATTATTTGTCCAAAAAAACATATGAGGCTGTATACAAATCTATTTTGGCAATTAATAGCTAAATCTACATAAAAAATACCCTGCAAAAGGTTATTAAAGAGATTCTTCCAATTTGAAAAGAAAGTATTATATGGTAAGTTAGGAGAAAAATGAGCTACTCATGCAGTCCTTAAATTGATGATTTAATTGGCATTTTAAAAGCAAACTAAGCCTTACAGTTATAACACCTAGTAGATTAGAAGCAACAATTATTGCAAGAGAAGAAATCTCAAACTCTCATAAATTAAGATGCTAATTGAATAAATGAAGTAGATGTTACATATGTAGTTTGTAACTAAAACCATGTAATTAACAGTTCGTTTACCTCTAATAGAACCCATTTAAAAAAATTCTTTTAGCTGCCACACATAATTCTACCACAACAGCAGCATTTCCTGTAGTGTATTTACCATAACAAGAATGAAATACTTAACACGATCATTAAAAAACTTAAAACTTATAGCAGCATGATAACAATTTTATGCAATTTGCTTTCAAACTCTTTTGTTCAACTTTTAGTTAAGTTTGCCAAAGGATGAAAGCATCAAAGATCAACTTGCATCCCTTGGAAACTATAATACCTATACGGACGCTCAAAAAGAGAGAATAGCATAAGAAATGGGTAATTTCCATGAAGAATGCATCAGGCAGAACAAATATTGCAACTAAAATATTCTAACAATTTAAAATAATACACATACATAGAGGAATAACAGACTGAATAATGAGAGAATCTTACAGCTATATCTCATTGATTAATTACAATATGTGACCTATCAAATTATAACAGTATCATATACTATTGCATATATAACAATATCATATACTATTGAATAATGAGCAATTTAGAAGCTTTATACACTACCAATTAAATGTGTCAATTTTCTCTATCGTTACCTTTTGTCATGGATAATAATACCAGTTTTTAGGCATCAAAGTATTTTGCCAACTGTAAATTAAGATGAAAATTGTCTTGTTTTATATTTTGCATTGTAAATGATATGTGCAAATTTTCAAATTTCATGTGTTATGAGACCACCTATTTTAACTAACTTGCTGACATGTCATTTAAAAAATGGAGAAGTTAAAAGAGACAATAATGAGAAGATATTTAGCACTTTTCCTTATGAAATTAGTTGTAACCTCTAACAAAGCTATAAGAAACAAATAGTCTGCTAGAGAGATACACTCCATTAATTAATACAATACAGTGCAATCAAGTTGACCCTTATTATTTAGAGTCTAATGGATAGGAACCTTGGTAAAAGTTTACATTATGAGCAGCATGTGGGTTCCTGAGTAAACTACATTATAGCAATAAAAAGTACCAATTAAGAAATTTTAGATTAGCTGAAATGCAGCTTCAAAAGATAACTCTTTATCACTAATAATATTAGACTTATTAACAGGTCATCAAAATAATTAAAATAAAATTGTCAAGCTTACATACAAGATAACGCAGACTTCACCACTCTCTAGATGCCTAGTGGGATCAATAGTCCCCATCAAATAATGTGATTCAGAGATAGGAAGCTTTCCACCTCAAAGACCACTCTTTTCGACATTCATCCACGTTCTTAGATTATGTTGCAAATAAGGTTCTTCAAGGGGAATACCAGATAAAATCATATTTACTGCAATAAAATCATCCATCTCACCCTGGTTCATAGCAACTGTAAGCAAAAGCAAGACCATTTCAGAGAACATAAACATAAAAAATTAATTCAAAAAAATAATAAAAGAAGGAATATTTAGCTTGTCAAAAAAAATAAATCAGCCTAATATATGGATTGACATGGATTCAAAAAAGTCAATTAAACAACAAACCAATAAACATATGGTGAAAGAAAATAATTTGATTGACAAACAAAGATATGCAGACTTTCCAAAGAGACATAACTCAATCAACCAAAACTAGTACTCACAATTAGAAAACTACCATTATAAGCCACATGCTCTTTCTTGAGTGCACCTTGTGATTCTTCCAAGCTTTTATTCAATAAGTTCAGAAAGAACTCTTTTGGAACCCCACCATAGGTAAAAAGCGTAATAAGAGTCCTAGATAAAATAACTTTAAAAAATTAATTATATATTATATAGTTATATAATACATATTTGCTTATTATAATTGTTTTAATATATTTTAATTAATGAGTTAATTAAAATTAGTTAGTTATTTGGTTTGGTTGGTTTTCAAACGGCTGATGGAGTTGGGGCATTAGTGGAGTTGGGCCACTCAAAAGCATATACAAAATATTTATTATCTACCAAATGTTCAAGTATTCTTCAATATAAGAATTGTATTTATTAATGCTTAACAATACTCATAATAATAATTCATTACATTTCTAATAAAGTTTATTATACTAATATATTTTGAATTTCATATAATTGTTAATAAGACCATTACATATTTCTTTGCTTTTTCTTTTTAGATTCAGTCCCAGTCTGAACTTAAACTCGTGACCCTTTTGCCTTCTCCAACCTAGGTTAAAATGGTTGAAATAGGATCTAATACCAACTTAAGGGCTTTATACTTTAAAGTTAATTATGTCTAAGTAATGAGAAAGAAAAGAACCTGAATAAGAAGAGGAACCAAATCAAGATCACTCATGCTAAGGTCAATCCGCACATCCATTATCAGCTTACCTCTATTAAAACCAAAAAGCCTACAGCACAAGACATGAATAGAGATGAGGTGAGCTATGAGAATAGTTCCAAATCTTTTATATTGCAAGGAGTACAATCAAATATAATATATGCAAATAGCACTTTCACTTCAAAAGAAAATATAGAAAGTGAGAGAGGCATGGAACTATCAGTGTCAATAATCACCTCACCATTACAACCTTGAGGAAGATAAAATATAAGAGTAAAAAAATGCAATATTACCTTCCAGGTCGATTTTGAATTCCCAGTCCTTGTTGATCCAAGCATTTCAAGCAACAAACTTGAATACAATTGTTCATAAAAATTAATTTCGCGCGATTAAAATTGATACAATAGTTAACCAGGAAAATTATCCTGACAACAAAGTTCAAAACTTTAACAACCATAAGGTCGATGAAGAGAAACTCACTTCATGGATGAAAGCTCAAAAAGAATCCACATCTAAGTGCTCAAATTACTAAAATCAATAACTTGTAAACACTGTCAAAATCCATAGAAGCATGATAAATTAAAAACATAAAATCCAACTCAACGATAACTCTTTTAGAACCTGGCACGAGCACCACGACCACCAAAATTCTTAGGCTCATAGCACCTAGGATGAGCAACGAGAAGAGTCCTATCGTACCTAACCAAGATATCCTTGATCTCCTTCTTGCTCTGTTTATCAATGTACTTATGATAAACCTCTTCCCCGCTTACAGTAGGTGACGGCGATGGAAGCCTTCTTATGCCCGAAGCATTGGATGGACTTTATTGTTGCCGTTTGTGCTGCCATTATTAGGGTTCGAAGGGTGATTGAGAGAGCTGTAGTGGTGGAGCAACAACAAATCAAATATTATTCATAAGTTAGAAATATTTTCGGTTGATTCAGAGTCTGGGCGTTACATGTTCAGCTGAAGGTGGCTTTACCGGTAACATCACATAAGCATTCACGTGCTCCAAAGTCCACCCTCGTTCGCCGGATTGCGAGCTAGGAACTTAAATCGTATTATTATTATTTTAATAATTATTATACATTTACTTGTTTTAAATCCTTTGTCATTAGTTCTTAAATTTTTGCTTTAAATTCAAATTATCACTTTAAAATTTGAAATTATGCAAACAAATTAATCCTAGAACCAGTATCAAAATATTGTACACCCCGTATTAAAAGTGCTCTCGCACGATTTCAAATTTTTGGGATGTTAAAATGAAGTTTGAATAAAAATAATTTAATTATAAAACTAGACATTTCAATTATTAAAAACTAAAGTTAATTCAATTAATTAATTTTTATTCAATTAAATAATAAATTAAGCTTAAAATCATATATGCATTAAATTAAAATGGTGGAGAGAGATGAGAGAAGAGAAAATGTTATTTTTATATGTAGGGTAAATTTTTAAAATTATTAAAATGCCCCTACCGAATTTCATCATTTTATCCTTGTATTCAAGGATAATTTTGTAAATATATATAACTAAAATTTTTAATAATTTAAAATTTGGTCAAAATTTTAACAAAATAAAAATAAATTATAAATTTTTCATAATCATTTTAAATGAAATAATAAATTTTATATTTTTATTATATAAATATTTATATTTATTATTTTTCATAATATGACTATATAATAATTATAATAATTACTTTATTATTATTATTATTATTATTATTATTGTTGTTGTTGTTGTTGTTGTTGTTGTTGTATTAAAAACGTAAATTTTTTAAATAAATAAGTTTATATTTGGGGACAATTGATAAAGAAATCAATAGAATTCCTAATAATTTAATATTTGATTCAAATTTTATAAAATAAAAATAAATTACAAATTTTTTTATGATTATTTTAAATGAAATAATAAATTTTATATTACTATTTTATAAATATTTATTTTCATTAATCTTGAATACGCAAATATATAATAATCGTAATAATTAGTTTATTATTATTATTAAAAATGTAAATTTTCTAAATAAATAACTTTAGATTTTGGTATAATTGATAAAAAATTATTATCAACTTATAAAATAATTTATAATTTTCTGTTACAAAATAAAATATTCATTTCATATGGTCTATATTAAAATTACTTGAAACTATACATAAATCATGTGAGTGAAATTAAAAAATATATATTTTTTAATTTATATGCGACAGATTAGTGACTAAATATTTTCGTCGATAATTGTTTTACTGTAACAAATTAATATTAGCGACAGACCAATTTTTGTCGATAAACCGTCACAAAAAAGGCGTTATATTTTCCCTCCAAAATTATAGACTAAAATGTTCGTCGCTAAATTTTTAGGAACTCATTTCGTTAATAAAAAAGTATAAACTTTAGCGACGGAAAATTTTGTCGCTAAATCTATCACAAAATATGGCGCGATTCTTCCCACCAATAATTAGCGAATGTTTATTTGTTCCATCACTATTTCTCACAAAAAATAGAAAGTATCCTTCCCATGACGAAATTGTAAAACGGTCGCAAATCCGTCGCAAAATTTGCAACAAAATTGTGCCATCACTAATTGGCAATTTTTTTTGTAGTGGATATATGGCTTTATTACTAATTTTTCTATAATTACTAGTGTTTTTATTGAATTTAAGTCATTACAATGAAAGTTAAGGTGGATGGTTCCTTTAGCAAGAGAATTTCAGTTATTGTTTTATTTTTAATTCATGTTAGTTTAATTTTAGTTTTTATTTTGTTTAATTGTTTGTTTAGTTTAAATTTTTGCCTTTAAATTAAAAATATTTGGGAAACGATCTCATATTAATTTAATTTGTACATAGATATTCTTCTTAGCAATCTATGTTCCTTTGGATATTATATTTGGGGCCTTAATCTATATTTTCCTATATTACTAGTAGATCTAGTATACTTGCTAGACACCGGTCAAGTTTTTTGTGCCATTGCCAAAAAATAGTGGTATTGTTTGTCTAATATCTTTGATTGAGTTTGTCTAAGATTTTATTTTTTATTTTGTTTTTGATTTGGTGATTTTTCTTTACAAAACAAATTTGAGGTATTCTTCAAGATGATGCAAGATGATGTCCAAAACTATGAGTTCTTCCTTTTTGAAACAACAAATGAATGATTAAATAAGAGAAAGAGAAGAGATAAAGCTACTGCATGCACCATCACAAACTCATTATGCACTACCTTTTGATAATTCTTTAAGTGCACAAATTGAATAATTAAGGAGAGAGAATTAAGAATTGCAGTATTTAAAAGAGGCTTGTAACTCCAAAAATTAGTTTCTTAATGACTTACTTATTAGTAAAGAGAAGCAATTTTGGACTAAAAAAGAAAAATCGAGGGCCACGCAAGAGGCCATTATCTCCGACACTCAAGATATTTGTGACTTGCTTATAATGAAGGAGAGAAATTTTTATGCTAAAAAAGAGGAGTTGGAGGCTACATTAAGAAGTCAAAATGAAAAGTTTAGGATTCCAGAGAAAAAATTAAGGATTTAAGAAGAAAAGCTAAGGACTCAATAAGAGACAATCAAGAGTTAAGAAAATGTACTAAGGGATCAAGAAAAGGGCATTAAAAATTTGGAATCTAAACTAGAACTCTTGAGTGTTTCAATGCAATTTCAAAGTGATAGTGGCAAGGATAAAGGAAGAAATCATTCATTAACAGTGGAAAAAGGAGAAAATGAATAATTCATTTATGAAGACAAGTCTTGTTATCATTTGAAAGGTTTATTAGAACCTTTTGTGGATAATTTATCACCAAAGGAGAAAGAAAAGAAAAATTCTCTGGTGGAGACACTGGATTTAGTCTACTTAAAGGATTTATTTAGGCTAGAAGAGCCGGTAGAGTTCGTTATAAATGAGCCAAAGGAGGAGTCATATTTTATTGAAAATATGAGTTTCCATCTTTAGTAAATTATGACAAGTTTCTTTTACTAATGGGAGAAAATGAGAAACAGAGTCCAGAGAGACCTAAATTTTGATCACAAGCTCAACCACTTGAGAGTAACATGAGTTGAGTTGGGACTCAATAAATAAGAACTTTTCTAACTCTTCTCTTTAAATTTTTATCAATATTTTTATGATTTATGTTTTGCATGCTATTTTCAATAATTTGTTTTGCTATTTTTAGTTTTAAAGTTTAATCCATGTTTCTTATATTTATTGGTTTGTGTCTTTTAATTCACTAGCTTAAGATTTGGTTTGAAAAAGAAGCTATTTCTAACGATTTTGTGCTTTATGATTGAATTATAATTAGTAAGTACTTCTTTGGTAATTATTGGGACAATATGATTTTTAAGGTAAGTGAATCACAACTTAATTGAACTTCATATGATTTTATCTTTCTTAAGTTGTTTAGATGTGAGCTTGACTATAGTTGCTTGGTGCTTAAGAACTTAAAGAAGAACTTTGCATATGCTGAGTTAAGAGTAGGACTTAATATGTAATTTAATTAATTAAGAGATTTGCATATTACTTGGCATGATTAAATTAGAGCTTGGAAAGAATTTAAAAGGAAAAGGCGTAATTAAGTGAGTATGAGTAATGTTTTATTCACGTGGAGCTATAATTGGTTTTTATGGTTCAAAAATAAATTTGATAGAATTTCAGAAAAAATTAGTTCAGCTTGGATTTATATGAGTGCAAGTTTAATTTTGAGTTCATATTATTAATGGGAGTGATTAAATTGTTGATAGAATTAAGTTAAGACTTATGTTTCTGCTATTGTTTTTTATGCAAGGAACTGTGATTTTAAGAGAGAAGTAGCAAGGCCAAAAAAATATTTTCGGAGTCAAGCAGCTAGCCGCGAGCCCAATTGCCTAGCCTGCCATGCTACTACGCACCCTGCCTTGTTAGAGAGTATGCCCTAGAGCCTATGTAATAGGGATTTTTTTCATATGTATGAAATTTATATTCAAAATAAAAGGCATCATTCATTTATTAATGCTATGTTTAAATACATGAGTTTGTAAATCTTAAATTAATAAATGAAGTCCTAGATATTATAAACACAGTGCAAAGGCAATCATGAAGGTGTTCATGACGTGAGATTTCGATTACATGCAAATGTGTTAATAACTAAATATCCCTAGTCATAGAATTAACAAGATAGGACATTGTTAATTCGGACAGACTAGCACATGTTATGCTTCTTAAATGGTTTAAGCAGTGGTTCTCATAACTGTGATTATGAAAGATAATCAAACATAACATGTGGATGCATGTTAGAAGAACAAGTTCATTGGAGACATGAAAAGAGAATCCTCACATGAATATTAAATCTATGTCGGTGAGGAATCTCTTCATAGCAGTTGTACAAGTATCCTTAGACTTGAGTCACCAAAGTTATCTTAAGTAGCAAGTGGTATACTTTGACTCCATAACTTATTACTTCCAACTGGGAGTGAACAAAGTTAGGAGATTGGGTATATCATGACCTACTTGAAGATAGTTGAGTGATTGAAAAAGGATTCACCATCCCGGATTTAATAAGGGAAGTTATCTCGCATGATTCTATAATTGCCTTGTTCCGAGAATCTATGACTAGAGTAATATGCCAAGATGGACAGAGATCCATAAAGGGCATTTTTGGAACAATGGTTAAATTAATAGAACATACATAATTAGATTTATATGAGTTGACAGAAATCCATACTTAGAATCTAATTGACATAAGAGTGGTGAAAGGAGTAATTGCAAGGTAACTGTTTCTATGGAAGGGTATAGTCAAACCACATGACTTTCCTGACATGTGGGTAGTCATGATGCCTAGCTAGAAGCCAATCATGACTTGTATAATGATGTATCAAAAATATCAATGGGGATTGATAAAATGATTTGAAGTTGTTTAAATCATGTGAGTTTTGGATAGAACTTCATAATTACATATTATACTACCAACATGGACAAGAACCCAATAGGTCACACACATATAGAGAAAAAGGATAAAATGGTAAAATGACAAGGATAATAATATTTTATATTATTATGAGTGTAGAAAAGTGAATAAGATAATAATTAATTAAAGAGTTTAATTAATTATGATCAAGTAAAATTGTCCGCGGAACTTTTGAGAAATGTTCTGTAAATTACACCTAATTGAAATAATGTATTTCATAATTAATTATTATTGTCTTATAAGTGTTATAGGACTACTATAAGTGTTATAGGACTAATATAATAATTAATAAGTCCATTGGAGAAGTTATAAAGCTGCCAGAGGAATGGAACTGGTGTGGAAGCCCTTCTGTAGAGGGCCACACGACAACTCCATATAGAATGCCTTAATGGCCTATTTCTTGGACTAAATTAATTTATATATGTTACATAAGTGTTATAGAACCTACATATTTAATTTGGTTGGATTTGGAATCCATTTGGGTATTTAAATGCAATTAGTTGCACAGAGGGCCTAGTTTTTAGGTTTTGTGCATAGTCTTTTATGAAAAGGTTTAATTTGGATTTAATTAAGCTCAAATGATTATAATTAATTACAGAGGCCCAATTAATAATTTTTCAGCAATTTTAAAGTGCCCAATCTCATTAGAAGTTGGAATTTTAACCTGACTATAAAAGTCCAACTAATGAGGAATTAGGGTTAAGTGATTAAACGCATAAGAAAGTCTTATTCTACTATTCTTTCCTCTCTTTTGCGCCAACTCCTAAGCTAGCTCTTGGGAATTTCGGCCAAACCTAGTTACTAACCAATTTTTGGTTTAATTTATCCTTCTCTAGTGTGGATTACTCATTGGAGGTGTTCGATTTTGGACACTGTGGTTTGCGACAACCCGATCCAAAGTAAAATCAACTGTTCAACAAATATCAAAGGTGATTTTTATTATTCTCATATAGTTATATTGTATATTCATGGCAAGATCAGTAATATTGGTTAAAAATTTTAAATTCCGCTTATTTATGAGATGCATGTAACCGATAAATTCCAACATGGTATTAGAGCCTCAATTTTGCCATGGATATACAATTCTATATTTTTCTGCGAAATAAGTTTTGTTTTATTTTGAGTTGTTTATTTCATGAACTTTAAAATATCAGATTTAATTGTTCATGAATGAGAAATATTGATTTCTGGTTGTATGTGTGATCAAATAAATTTGACGGAAACAAAAACGAAATTTTTGAAGAAAAGTAACAAAGGTTTTGTGTGAAACCCATGAAATTTTAAGGGGCTGTTCTAATTTAATTTCTTATGGATCCATTAAAATTTCATTTAGATGATATTATATGTGTTTAATATGTGATATTAAGCCGTAGGATCGAATGGAATTAAAATCGAATAAGTTTTGCATGAAAACTAGTTTAGTCGAAAAGTTCGATAAATTAGTGTTCTTCATGTGTTCATGATGTGTTCTTATTTAGAACGAATTTTAATCTTCTAAATCTAATATATATGATATATTAAATTTTTTTAATTAATTGGATTAATTAAAATGGGCCTTAAATTAATTTGATTAATTTTAATTCAATAAAACCACTTAATGGGCTTAATTATGTTTACGGACTTGGTTTAAATTAATGAATGACTTGGTGGGCCCAAGGAGCTAATTTAAATTAAATATTATAAACATTAATTAAGTTTATTAATGTATTTTAAGGGCTGGAGTGGGATTGGCTCATTCCAAAAGGCCCAAATGGTCCAAAAGACACAAAACTAGTTTGTGTGTGAACACATTTAGGGTTTTCTTTTGTGGGTTTCGGCCTACACTTGATTATAAGCCCAAAATTAATTCTTTTAATTATTTAATATGATTAATTAATTAAATAATCAATTTATAATTAATTAATAATCAATTGGATTGATTATTAAGGCAAGAACACATGCATGCAAAAAAGGTTTCTTAAAATGAAAGTTTCTAAAATGGAAAAAGTTTCCTAATTTGATCACATCATTAAAATAACTCAAAATATTGTTTCAAAGGTTAAAACAAAGTTAGTAATCCATTTATTTATGCATTAGAAAGGCATATAAGGGTGTATGATTGGCATGATGGATAGTTATGGACAAAGCCCAATGTGATTGAGCATTATGCATGTTTTGGCCCAATGAGGACTTTCATGTCCCGGCCACTTGTTTTTGGTTTGTATTTCATTTCAAATTTTAATATGTAATTAGATTACTTAGATTAGAATTAGAAATAGAGATGGATACCATTTTCAAGGAGCAAGATGGGCTGGATGGAGATCCAACAAGCTTGAAGATAATGTAATTATTTTTCTTGTTTGAATCATACATACCACCTAGGTGTGACCTTTTGATTTCCCTTTTGGCTCTGGAAAATCAATGTAGTAAAGTCCATAACTATACCATATTTGTATGCTTATATTTATGTGATAGATATAGGATGCATACCAATGTATGCCAACCATGTATGATGAGGCTTAATTAACTAAAACCCTCAAAATAAATACTAAGGTATATAAGCCTTCCATTAATTTGAGGAGAACCAGAGTTCTTTATATCGAATATGTTCAAATCTAATTAAATAGGTCATCTTAGCTAGCCCATTAGCTTGTTGACCACAGTCAAGGCTAATGGTTCTAGAGGTAAGATTAGGAAATGCATATATGATATGCATGTATCAAGAGTTGATAACCTAATGATCCAATAGTTGTGTATAGACACAATTGATATAGAGATACCTACCTTTAAAGGGTATGTAGTTTGGCTTGTTGACCACAATCAAGGTCAAATTACATATCGAGGATTGGATATTGGACCACTATAAAACCATCGAGTTTTCTTGAATTATATAGTGAGGTCTATTAATTCGCAATAAAATAGTGGGAGTAAAATGGATTAATTAAAGACCTTATTAATGCATACATATATATGAACATACTCTTATGTCTTTTCTTTTTCACATCTATGTCATCATTATGAGCCCATCAAACATTAATATACGATCAATCTTTGATAACAAGCTAGTTGGCAACAAGTATTCTTACTAGATCAGGCAAGTGAGAATATTCTCAGAGCTAAAAAGATCCATTATATCTTGGATAAAGATCCACCACCACTTCTATCAGATGTTGCCATTGATGAGATAAAGGGCACTTATCGAAAAAAACATAGAGGATAGTGAAGCAATAGCATGCTTGATGCTAGGTGCTATGTCCTCAAAGCTTCAGAAGCAATATGAGATAATGGATGGTGGGGTTTCCAAGAAGAAGGTTGCCAAGAAAGAGAATCCCAAAGGAAATTTCTTCCATTGTGGAAAAGATGGTCATTGAAAGCGTAACTGTAAGGCCTATCTATATTCTCTCAAGGAGAAGAAGCATGCTGATGCTTCTACCTCAAGTATTCATATGATTGAAATTAATACTTATTCTATTGCTTCAAAACAATCTTAGGTATTAGGTACCGGATGTGGATCACATTTGTGTAATGATCTACATGTGCTTAGAAGCTTTATAAGAGTTAGAAAGGCAGAGATATGTTTGCAGTCAGCTACTAGACAGAACATCTCTACAATAGTTGTGAGGACTTACTATTTGCCTCTTCCTAGTGGATTAGTACTGGAATTAAATAATTTTTATTATGTTCTAGCTTTATCCAAAAGTATTATTTCATTTAGTTGTTTGATGAACAATTATGATATTTCTTTAAAGGACAAATGTTGTTACATTTTTAAGAAAAATATGTTTTATGCAAAAGCTATCATTGAGAATGGTATTTTTGTTCTTGATTTAATTAAAGAAGTACATAATGTGGATACCAAGAGAATGAAACATGATAATCTAAATACCTCATACTTATGGCATTGTCGTTTAGGCCATATAAATGAAAAACGCATAACCAAATTGCACAAGTCAGGTGATTTGGGATCATTTGATTATGAATCATTTGATATATGCGAATCTTGTTTATTGGGAAAAATGACAAAAGCTCCCTTTATTGGTAAAGGAGAACGAGCTAAAATGGTTTTGGACTTAATACATTCAAATTTATATGGTCTAATGACTACACATACCAGAGGAGGTTACTCCTACTTCATTACTTTCATAGATGATTATTCCAGATTTGGATATATCTATCTAATAAAATATAAATCAGAAGCATTTGAAAAGTTCAAAGAATTGAAAAATGAAGTAGAGAAACAACTTGGCAAAAGTATTAAAAAACTTAGATCAGATCGAGGTGAAGAATACTTAAGCAAAGAGTTTCAGGATTATCTTAGAGATAAGGGGATTTTATCTCAATGGACTCCACCATATACACCACAACACAATGGTGTATCTGAAAGGAGAAATCGAACACTATTAGATATGGTTCGATCAATGATGAACCAAGCGAACTTGCCTAAGTCCTTTTGGGGATATGCACTAGAAACTGCTGTTTATGTGTTAAACAAAGTTTCTAGTAAATCGGTTGATGTTACTCCATATCAAATGTGGAATAACAAGAAACCACACTTTCTCATATAAAAGTATGGGGTTGTCCTGCTTATGTGAAAAGGACAATGTCAGATAAACTGGATGTTAAGTCTGACAAATGTTTATTTGTGGGATATCTAAAAGAAACGTTTGAATATTATTTCTATCATCCCTTAGAACAAAAGGTGTTTGTTTCAAGGCATGCTGCCTTCTTGGAAAGAGAATTTCTTCTACGAGAGGATAGTGGGAGTAAAATTAAACTTGGCGAAGTTAAAGATCAACAAATAAAAGATGATCAAACGATTGAACCAGAAACTAAATTTCATAATGATGAGATTGTAGTTAAACCTGATTATACACAAAATCCTAGAAGATCTACTAGGATGCATTCTATCCCTGTGAGATATGGATTTCACATTGATTCGGATAAAGGCATAACTGCAGTAGAGGACAATGAGCCTACAAGCTATCAAGAAGTTTTGAACAATTCAGAACGTGATTTATGGCTTAAGGCTATGCAGTCTGAAATGGACTCCATGTATAAGAATAAAGTATGAACTTTAACTCAACCACCTGAAGGGATAAAACCCATAGGGTGCAAATGGGTCTTCAAAAAGAAGACCGAATTGGAAGGTAATATAGTTACCTATAAAGCTCGCTTAGTAGCAAAAGGTTATCGTCAAAAAGAAGGTATTGACTATGATGAAACTTTTTATCCTGTAGTGATGCTTAAGTCTATAAGAATACTTTTAGCCATTGCAGCTCATTATGATAATGAGATTTGGCAAATGGATGCGAAGATAGCTTTCCTTAATGGAAATCTTACTGAGGATGTATATATGACACAACCAGAAGGGTTCACATCAGGAAATGGCGAAAAAGTATGCAAGCTTCAAAGATCCATTTATGGATTGAAGCAAGCCTCCAGGAGCTGGAACATACGATTCAATAAGACAATCAAAGAGTTTGGTTTCTCACAGAATGAAGATGAACCTTATGTGTATAAAAGGGTCAGTGGGAGTGCAATTGTCTTCCTAGTTCTATATGTGGATGACATATTGATCATGGAAAATGACATTTCTCTTCTCCAATCTGTTAAAATATGGTTATCCAAGCAATTCTCCATGAAAGACCTTGGAGAAACATCCTATATTCTGGGAATAAGGATCTATAGAGATAGATCCAATAGGTTGCTAGGTCTTTCTCATAGTACATATATAGATAAAGTATTGAAGAGGTTCAATATGGATCTCTCTGAGAAAGGGTTTATACCCATGGAGCATAGAAAACACCTTTCTAAGTCTATGTGTCCGCAGACACTAGAGGATAGAGAGAGCATGAATAGAATACCATATTCATCTGCAATTGGTTATATCATGTAGGCTATGTTATGTACACGTCCAGATGTAGCATTTGATTTTAGTGTCACAAGCAGATTCCAATCCAATTTTGGAGAGGAACACTGGGCAGCTGTCAAGAATATCCTTAAGTACTTGAGAAGGACTAAGGATATATTTTTGGTATATGGAAAGGGCAGTTTGGAAGTAAATGGGTATACAGATGCAAGCTTCCAATCTAACAAAGTTGATTGTAAATCACAGTCTGGTTATGTGTTCATAATGGGAGGAGGATTAGTTAGTTGGAAAAGTTCCAAACAAGAAACAACTGTTGATTCCATGATGGATGTTGAGTACATTGCTGCTTCAGAAGCAGCCAAAGAAGCAGTCTGGATCAAAAAGTTCATAATTGAACTAAGAGTAGTGCCTAGCATTGTTGATCCGATTCCTTTATATTGTGACAACAATGGAGCCATTGCACAAGCAAAGGAACCACAGTCCCATCAGTGATCCAAGCATATTCTCAGACGCTACCATCTCATAAGGGAAATAGTAGCTAGAAATGATGTGAAAATAGAAAGGGTTCCCACATATGAAAATGTGGCGGATCCCTTCACTAAAGCACTTTCCCAGATTAAGCATGATCACCATATAAATAGCATGGGTCTGAGACATATGAGTGATTGGCTCTAGTGCAAGTGGGAGATTGTTAGAGAGTATGCCCTAGAGCCCATATAATATGGATGTTTTTCATATGTATGAAATTTATATTCTTAATAAAAGGCATCATTCATTTATTAATGCTATGTTTAAATACATGAGTTTGTAAATCTTAAATTAATAAAAGAACTCCTACATATTATAAACACAGTGCAAAGGCAATCATGAAGGTGTTCATGATGTGAGATGTCTATTGCATGCAAATGTCTTAATATCTAAATATCCCTAGTCATAGAATTAACAAGATAGGACATTGTTAATTCGGACAGACTAGCACATGTTATGCTTTTTGAATGGTTCAACCAGTGGTTCTCATAACTGTGATTATGGAAGATAATCAAAGCTAACATGTGGATGCTTGTTAGAAGAACAAGTTCATTGGAGACCTACAAAGAGAATCCTCACATGGATATTAAATCTATGTCAGTGAGGAATCTCTTCAAAGCGGTTGTGTAAGTATCCTTAGACTTGAGATCACCAAATTTATCTTAAGTAGCAAGTGGTATACTTTGACTCCATAACAGATTACTTCTAACTAGGAGTGAACATAGTTAGGAGATTGGATATATCATGACCTACTTGAAGATAGTTGAGTGATTGACAAAGGATTCACCATCCCAGATTTAATAAGGGAAGTTATCTCGCCTGATTCTATAATTGCCTTGTTCAGAGAATCTCTGGCCAGAGTAATATACCAAGATGGATAGAGATCCATGAAGGGCATTTTTGGAACAATGGTTAAATTAATAGAACATACATAATTAGATTTATATGAGTTGACAGAAATCCATACTCGGAATCTAATTGAGATAAGAGTGGTGAAAGGAGTAATTGCACGGTAACTGTTTCTATGAAAGGGTATAGTCAAACCACATGACTTTCCTAACATTTGGATAGTCATGATGCCTAGCTAGAGGCCAATCATGACTTGTATAATGATGTATCAAAAATATCAATGGGGATTGATAAAATCATTTGAAGGATTTTAAATCATGTGAGTTTTGGATAGAACTCACAATTACATATTATACTACCAACATGGACAGGAACCCAATAGGTCACACACATATAGAGAAAAAGGATAAAATGGTAAAATGGCAAGGATAATAATATTTGATATTATTATGAGTGTAGAAAAGTGAATAAGATAATAATTAATTAAAGATTTTAATTAATTATGATCAAGTAAAATTGTTCGCAAAACTTTTGAGAAATGTTCTGTAAATTGGACCTAATTGAAATAATGTATTTCATGATTAATTATTATTATCTTATAAGTGTTATTAGACTACTATAAGTGCTATAGGACTAATATAATAATTAATAAGTCCATTGAAGAAGTTATAAAGGGTCCAGAGGAATGGAGCTGGTGTGGATGCCCTTCTGTAGAGGGCCACACGCCAACTCAATATAGAAGGCTTTAATGGCCTATTTCTTAGACCAAATTAATTTATATATGTTACATAAGTGTTATGGAACCTACATATTTAATTTGGTTGGATTTGGAATCCATTTGGGTATTTAAATCCAATTAGTTGCACAAAGGGCCTAGTTTTTGGGTTTTGTGCATAGTCTTTTATGAAAAGGTTTAATTTGGATTTAATTAAGCCCAAATGATTATAATTAATTCCAAAGGCCCAATTAATAATTCTCCAGCAATTTTAAAGAGCCCAATCTCATTAGAATTTGGAATTTTAACCTGACTATAAAAGTCCAACTAATGAGGAATTAGGGTTAAGTGATTAAACATAGAAGAAAGTCTTATTCTACTATTCTCTCCTCCCTTTTGCACCAACTCCTAAGCTAGCTCTTGGGAATTTTTGGCCAGCCCTAGTTACACACCAATTGTTGGTTCAATTTGTCTTTCTCTAGTGTGGATTACTTATTGGAGGTGTTCGATTTTGGACACTATGGTTTACGACAACCTGGTGCGAAGTAAAATCAACTGTTCAACAAAAATCAAAGGTGATTTTTTTTATTCTCATATAGTTATATTGTATATTCATGGTAAGATCAGTAATATTGGTTAAAAATTTTAAATTTTGCTTATGTATGAGATGTATGTAACCGATAAATTCCAACATGCCTCCCTTGCCCGTTCGCGCTCGTGCATTATACTACCCCCGTTATGCATGCCCATGCACTTGCAATGCCCCTGTGCACCCCACCTTTCAGCTTATGCATGCCAGCGTATCATTTTCTTCTCCTCATTGTACGGCCATATATGCCTAAGGTCTAGCCCAGGCACGACCGTGCATTTGATCTCTACCCTCTTTTTCTTTCTGTTCTTCCACGTATTCTAGCTCACTGCCTGGGCCTGCTCCTATTCACTCCATCACTCCACCATCTCTCACACCACTCTCTCACATCACTCACTCACTCACCTAAAGCACAAAACTCACTCCAACACATACCTATGATTTAAGCATTGCAACACTTGCACATTTTCACTTGAGTTGAGTTTTTATTATGGCAGGGACTATTTTGATTATAATTTTTGCTACATATGTTCGATTGACTATTACAATTTGTTTCTAGAAAGCTCATTTCAAGACATACATTCATTATATGGGTTTTCCCCTACATAACAACTCGTTTCAGGCTCTAAAAATGATTTTTAAGCTTTCAATTTTCAGTTTGAAGTTTTAGGGGAAATTTTTATTAGTTTTTTATTTGCTTAATACTTTAATTTGCTTGCCTAGACTAATATGCTTAATTGGTGTGACTTTATTATTCTTAAATATAGGTTTTCTTATAATTTAATTTTGAATTGGGTTATGTTCATCTGCATTCCAATACTCTTAACTACCTATTATTTGTTATTGAACTTTATTGTTGGCTTAATATAGGTTGCGAATGTATTTATAATTGGCTTATTTTATTTTATGCTTACCATTACCAATTGAAATCTTTCTCTTCCTCTTATTTAAGGCCAACCATCACCAATCAGCTTTAAACTTGAGATTATGCATTCACCCACTGTCCATGATGTAAAATATTGATATCATGTATTGAGCACTCAAGTAAGTTGGCCTAGTTGTATTTGTTCACTTAGTTCCTATGATTATTAAGTCTTGTTCATTGTACTGTATTGGTTTTAGAGGCATGTTTTCTTGTTCAATTAATTCATTGGATTTCATGACTCTTTTGGGCTTAGTTATGGCTTTTCATTTATACTTTGAGCCAAGTGTACAATTTTTATACTTACATTTCTCTTGGGCACTAACTTGTTTCTCAAAAGTTATGTAGTGAGCTGAAATTTTTGATACTTTGCTACGGACTAGCAAAATTTTAAAGAGAGGGATAGAGCTTAGCTGAGATAGAAATTGAAGATCATTTCAAGAGAGTTCTCTTACCTTGTTTATTTTCTTACTCATGAATTTTTTAGTTAATTTATTTTAGTTTTTATTTTAGTTTTAGTTGTTTAGTTTAGTTTTTAGTTTGCATGTTTAGTTTTATTTTGCATGTTAGTTAAGTAGGTTTTATTTGTTTATCATTTATTATACATTTGGCTTAGTTCGTCTTAGTTTTCCCTCAATAATTGAATATATTGAACTTGAATTTAGAATGTACAATGTTTAAAATTCTTGTTTAGCATTAAAACAAACATGTTGTTTAATGAATTTTTAGCTAGTTTAAGCATTCAATGAGACTTATATTTGTTAGTTTCTATCTTTTTGAGCACTTTAGACTAGTTTTTTAACTTAAAGAAAAATAATGCAATGAAATAGTTGAATAAGAAATTTTATAACACTATAACCTTCCTCATCACCCTTGAAAGCATAAAAGCAACTCAAGACAAGCTAAAAAGTGATATAGGCAATATTTTTCTTATTGAGCCATATCTTAACTTATTTTCCTACCCTCTATGTATATTTATCTCTTGTTAGCCCTTTTTGAGCCTAATGAGGTATGCTTAATGCGTGCCATATTTATTTTTATTACACTCATATATTAACCATATATCCTAGAATGCTTTTATCTACATTCTAGAACTGACCACTCTAAGATTGGATGGATTAATAGGAATTGGTTATCTTGTGGGTGTAGTAAGATATTTTTTATTTTATTGTCAAGAGCTATTATTAAAGTCAAGTAAAAAGTAAACATTCCTTGTTATTACCTATGTTATTATTGTATTTCCAACATTAAAGCTAGTATTGAAAAGCAAAAAAAAAAGAAAAAAAATGAAAGAAAGAAATAAAGAAAGAAAAAGAAATAAAGCTAGCATGTATGGTAAAAATCTTAAGTGTGGGGTATTTCACAAGGAAAATTAATTGTGACTTCTTCTAAAAATGGCATGAGTTGTGAAATTGAGAGAATTTTTTCATAAGAGCTTTAAATTGTGAAGGGTTGAGAAAGTTTGGCTAAGTTCTTTATTGTTTAAGTTAATGGATAAAAAGTTAGAATTATTAGTATATTTTATCTTATAGTGGTTATTCTTATTATTGATCTTTTATACATTATTTGATAACCAATACCTTATCCCCATTATAACCTTTAAAAGACCTAAGTGATTCTAGGTTTTGATTTTGAGTTGTTTAGCAAAGATGATCTTTTGGGTTTCAATACTAAAGGAGAGGCTTATGGTGTTTCTAGAGTTTCAAATGCGAAACTATTTGCATACTTAGGTGTACAATTATTCTAAGTTTGGCTATGAATTTGTATTGGTGTTTTAATTTTTAAAAAATACTTAAAATATTTTGGTCTTTCACACACATAAGAAAACTAATAAATATTATCTTGTTTGAATTTATTCTAGTTGGAAATTTTATTAAGTGTTCTTGTTAATTGCTAAACTTGGTTTTGAAATGCATGATTCTTTATTTGAGTTCGATTATTTTGAGGAGTTAGATTGTTCTAGTTTACTCGAGGGCGAGCAAAGTCTAAGTGTGGGGTATTTGATAATTATGAATTATATGATATTTTTAATGTGAGTTTAGGTATTTAATTTAGTTAATTTAGTTGAATTATTCTTTAATTGGTTAAATTTGTGTTTTAAGGGTTAATTATAAGTTTTGGTGTTTTTCAGGGCAAAAATGAAGGAAAATGAGCTTAATTGAAAGAATTGGAAAATTTTGGGTTGAATCTGTAATTTTGAGAAATTAAAGCTTGAAATTCTTACGTTTAGTCCAGAGATATTTAAAAATTTCGTTCATGAAAGTTTGAATGGTTGCGTATGAAGAGATTGTGTAACAAAGCAAAAGTTAAAGAATTATGTTGAAGTGCAGTATATTTGTGCACAGTAATGCATGACAAAGCCAAAAATCATGCATGGTCGTGCAGACCTAGTGGGAAAAAAATGCACGGCAGTGCAAGGTTTTGTGCTTCAACCTACTTGGTCATGCATAAGTATTCAAGTTTGACGAAACTTCCTTTTTAGCCAGAATCTTATTCCTATTGTGAATTGGGAAGCTACAGAAGGCATGATTCTTCTTTAACACCTATAAATAAAGGATCAAAATACCAGAACAAGGTGAATCAAGCAGAGACTTCAATAGTTAAACACAAATTATTTTAGGTTTAGTTTATGTTAGTTTTTCCTTAGTTTGTAAATAACAAAGGCTTAGAGCAGGAAGTTTTCTCTGGTTTTCTGTACACAGTTGATCAAGGGAGCTTCTTAACTCTATATTTTTATTTCTTTTTCTTAATTTTGCTTTAGTTTTCAATATATTTAGTAAGTAGTTTTCTTTACTTTTGCTAATGGATACTTGAAATCTTATATTTTCATTGTTATAACTTTATTTTGAGCTTTAATTTTAATATCAGTTGATTATTTCTTAGTTTTAAGCATATTCTTATCCTTAATTATATTGAGATTGATTGTTGGTTTATTGGTTCAATAACTAAAAATTAGTTTAGACATAGCTAATGATTTGCATGTTTTTGGGTTAACTCTTTAGTATCAATGCATGATTGTTTTTTGGTTTTGAGGTAATTATATATTAGAATTATTAATTAATAGTAAGAGAGGAGAAACTAAGAATAAATTTGAGTTGAATTTACATGCAAAAGAGTTCAATGAATATTTAGGAAGTTAAAACTAAATTTTTATACTAAGTATTAGATTTGTCTATGAGTTTAATACTAAGAATGATATTGTTGCATAAAGATATATGGCTTTATTACTAGTTTTTCCTTAATTTCTGGTGTTTCTATTGAATTTAAGTCATTACAATGAAAGTTAACGTGGATGGTTTCTTTAGGAAGAGAATTTCAATTACTGTTTTGTTTTTAATTCTTGTTAGTTTAATTTTAATTTTAATTTTGTTTAATTATTTATTTAGTTTAAATTTTTGCCTTTAAATCAAAAACATTTGGAAAACAATATCAAATTAATTTAATTCATACATATATATTTTTCTTAGCAATCCATGTTCTGTTGGGTACGATATTTGAGGTCTTAATCTATATTTTTCTATATTACTAGTCGATCTAGTACACTTGCTAGATATCGGTCAACTAACAGCAAAATCAAAAAGAAATTAAAGATGTAGTATAGCCTAGTTTTGAAAATTTAATCTGTAATAATTATAGTCAAAAAGGTCTTGGGGCTGTAACGGTAAATTTATCTTTCTTTATTTTGAACAAGCAAATCTAATTGAATGACTAGAACTTGTAAAAAAAAAATGAAATTGGTTGTGCTCTGTCTTGAGTTTGTAGTAATTGAAGATGCTTAATGTGTAATTGTTGTAAACACACAATTTGCCTTCCTTTTATTTTGTGTTAGCAATTTTATTTTTTTTACAGGCACCAGAGAACTAATTATTAATTAATATATCTATTTTTAATAAGACAAATGTGGGTATATTAGTTCTCTCAAGTCACAATCGTACGGATATATTCAAAAAATTTGGCTTTCGGAGATTTCGATTATTATTTAATCATCCCAAAAAATAATTAAAAAAATTGAACACATGAATATCTTGAAATTAAATAATAAAATTAAAGTAAATTCTAAAAGAAAAGATAGAAGGAATCCCAGTTAATAAATTCAAAAAATTGTTGATTTTAATATTATTTATTATGTTCATGATAATGAACCTTTGATATACATATGCATTTCGTAATATAAGAAAAGAAATAAAAGGAAGGGCAGAGGCCAAAGGCAGGTAATTGCAAACAAAATGGATGACGTAATTATTATTATTTTATTGGAAGTGGGTTGCAATGTCAATTCTTTAATTAATTTAATGCTCAATTTTTTCCTTCATTCATTTATTTTTATAAGCACTCTCCACTTTTACAAAAGATATGATGAAATAGCTGATCTCATTTTATAAAGCATCTTCATTCATTTATTTAGTCATGCAAACTTGTTGCTGTTATGTATATGAGTTTTTGGATAGCTGTCATTTTTTTTAAATTTCAGTTGGTTCTGTTATGCAGCATATTGAAGACTTCATTTGGTTATTTTAAATATTAGTTTGATATGAATATTAGAGCTTTATGAATTTGGATGCTTTCCACTAGTTGTACCCGCAAAAAAGTATCTAATTTCAAAATAAACATTTAGCTATTGTTTATTGCTCCTGGTTATTTGTGTTTGCTTAAAAATTTTTCAAGGATTAGTGTTATTTTGCAATATATTTATATATATTCTTTTTTGGAAATAATAATTAAAAAATTGTAATATATTTTAGCGACGGAATGGCGACGGATTTTACCGTCATGAACTTTTTTATTGGTGAGTAAATTTAGCAATGAAAATCTGATTCCATTGCTAAATTTAGCAACATAAATGTTATTCTGTTGCTAATTTTGACTAATTCACCAAATCTAAATTGGTTGGATTTAGCAATGGAATAAAATTTTTATTGCTAAAAAATAGCAACCGTCAAATTAGCAACTGCTGGTTCCGTTGCTAATTTTTGTTGCTATTTTTAATTAGCAACATAAAATTGACATTTTCCATTACTAAATTGCTATTTTCTTGTAGTGAAGTATTTCCAGGGAGCTGCGGGAGTAGTTAGAGTTATAAAGCTTCGTGTTCCCTTTTTTTCTTTAGTTATTGGATAATTATCTAGATTTGGCAAATTGTTGTAGCTTCTGGCCATCTGTATGTGAATGAAATTATATTTAGATATTGTTGTTAAGTTTACATTTGTTATAAGAAAATGTCTTTTATTCATCTTAAAATGAATGTGCTACACAATGTAGCCTACACTAAAGTTATTTCTTTAAACAATTTATGAATGGGTATTCTCTACAATACCATTGTAACCAATCTGTTATTTCTGCAATATAGAAATAATTTGTTGATTATACAAGATGAAAATTAATAAATAAAAAAAATAAATTATGCTATTATTTCGCGACGGATTCGCAACAACAAATATGTCGCTAATTTGTAATGAATTATAAATTTAAAAATAATTAACGACAAAATTAGCGACTAGCAATTCATCGCCAACATTTAGAGATGGATTTTATTAGCAACATATTGTCGCTATTGACACAATATTTATTAGAGACTTATTTAGCAACTAAAATTTTTATCACTAATAATTATTATTATATTTGCCATGACTAAATTTAAAATTCATTTAGCTATGAAATATTCTTTTTCGCGACTGAATTTTCTGTCGCCAAATTAGCGACTATTTTATGATTCTATCATAAATAATTTAGCTACTTGGTTATTCACAACTGTTCGTCACCCAGTCGCTAAAACAGATTTGAGACGAAAAATGCCATTTAGAAATGAAAACTATCGTTGCAAATTGGAAGTTTTTTGTAGTGTGTGGTGCCTAATAGACACCCTTATAAATTGATTTCCAACAATGGATATTGTTAGTGTAAGCCCTAGCCCCAATACATTGTAACGAAACACTTGAAATTAATAAAATGAGGCATTTGTTTTATCCTTTGTATTCCTGTGCATATCAATTGATAAAACTATCCAAGAGTGTTGTTTCGGTTTAAGTTATCATGTGTGAGGCACATGGATTGTAAGACCTTGAAACAAATGAGACATCATTCTAAATATCCCTAGTCAGTCATTGTTATGGGAATAACAAATGAATTAAGACTAGTATGCTCTCTCTGATCTTATGAGTTCTGTCTTACGGATCATTAGGACAAGAGTGTCAATCAGAGATCATAGATACATGTTAAAGAACATGGTATCTGGATTCGATCCGCTCATGAGAACACTACATGGTACAAGTCATAAGTGTTTCTCATATGCAAGTTTTGTATCAAAGTTCTTAGACCTGAAATCTCTATGAAACTCTTTATGAATTACTGTGTACTTTGACATACACCTAATGTGCTCGTAACAGAGTGACAAGTACGGGTATGATTGGGTATACACTGATTCATGTTAGAGAGCATGAGAGAAGTGAAGGGATTACCCCTCTCGATAAGAGAGAAAATATCACCGGCCACTTGATCAGTGAACTGAGAAGTGTATGGCCATACCGAGATGAAATAATGAGTAATCATTATTTATCTGAGAGTTCAGTGTCACTGGAATATCAAGAAAGGAATTAATATATATAAGGATGACTAGTTCCATGCATTATATTAATTCTGATATTTATGGGGTAAGGGACTATGCAAAATTGCATTAGGTCACCAAATTCCATATGCATTTTCATTTAATTTGGAATGCTATAATATCTTGCTAGAGAATATATATAGCCTTTGAATTAATTTATTAATTCATTGCCAACATTAAATGGACCTATAGGATCGCACACAAAGCATTGGGCTTAAAATGATTAATTAAGTATTGGGCATTAATTTGGGCTTTTAATTAAAGTCAAATTAATGTATGTAATGGGTTATAAAATTGCTATTGGGCTTTGGTCCATGAGAGAGAGAAATTCAGCCCACAAAGTTTAATTTTAATTAATTAATTATGTTACATTAATTAAGTTAATTGAGTATTAAAGCCTAAAGGAATTTCGGCACATGGCATTTATTTAAATTAAGTGATTTCATTTATTTAAATGTCTTATGATTTATTTCAAATTTGAATTTAAATTCAAAGGAGTTTAATTCAAAATATATTACTTATCTTTAGGAAGTGATAGAGTTTGAATTAATTATCTTAGGATAGTTGAATTCAGATTAATGACTTGCCAAAGGATAAGCATATATATTAAAAGAAATAAAACCCTAAACCTGATTTTTTTGTGGGATGAATAGTAACTCATGGATAGTAACTCGTGAATAGTGACTCTCTCTCTCTCTTAATTCTTTTGGTTCAATTTTTCACAAGGAGAAAGGATTGTTCCTCATTCTCTTGTGTTATTGAGCAGTAATAGCAATCTAAAGAAGTACAAAATCAAGTTTTGTAGCTTCAAACTATAACCCTTACACAATACCGAAAAGGAGATCTAACAATCTCAATTTTAAGCCGTCGGTGCAAGTGTGTGTGTGAGAATAGAGGGAGTGGCGTAAAAGGCTGTTCCTTGGCATTGGTGATTGAGAACTAAGGAGGATAAAGGCATCTTAGTTGCTGGACATCACAAAATCAAAGAATAAAGGCATCATCTATTGTAAGTTTCAAAAACCCTAAAATTGCATGTTTTCGTTCCTAGTTTTGGATATGTATGGTATGCATGATAAAATTTTTGTTTTTCCGCTGTGCTATCATGATTATCATACCATGTCATATTCCATCAGATAGGGGTATCAATATTGCTATCACATGCTTTTAATGGCCGTGGCTTGGTGAATTGGGTTGACTCCTTGTCCATTGTGAAACAACTAATTTTCACGAGTTAAATGAATATTTATCCGATTTTAGATCCTAAAACTAGACTTTCAAGAACCAATTGAATATCTAAGGGGATTCGGCACATGTCACACCCTATCTATTTTTTTGGATCATATGAATTAGGTAATGAATAAAATTGTATTTGGATTAAAATTTTATGGATTATCATTGGAGTGGAGTTGACTTGGACTAAAAATTGAGATAAAATATTAGTTCAATTAGATAGTTTTGAAGTGTGGAGTTGACTTGGACTAAAAATTGAAATAAAATATTAGTTCAATTAGATAGTTTTTAAGTGGTTACTCGGATTAATAACAGAATAAATGTTGAGTTTCACCATGTAGATGTGGTTATAGATATTCAAAAACTTTTGAATCGTAGTTGGCAAGTGAGAATCTAATTACATAGCTAGCTTTTTAGCCAAAAATGGAGCTTATCAAACTGACAATTTTATTTGTTTTAACACTCCTCCCCTGTTCATTAAGGAGTTCTTAGAACATGATAGTAGGGGTTTAAATGCCCCAAGTTTTTCTTCTATTTATTCTTTTTCCTCTCCTTTAAAAAAAACTAATTTTCACACTAATGCATTTAGGGATGATCATGGGACGGGGCGGGGCCGGAGATTGCACCCTCACTCACTGACCCGTCAGTGGCGGGGATTCCCCGCCCCACCCCCAATATAGGGGAGGGAATTTCCCCCATTCCTGCCCCCGCAAGGATCCCCATCCCCCATGCAGATCACTGACCCTCATGAAAAAATATATATTTTTTTAATTTTAAAATATAATATTTCATAAATAATTAAAATTAAAATATAACATTTAATAAATAAAAAATCTAAAATCAATCACAATTTAAATTAACATAAATTTTAACCATTAATAAATCTAAAATTAAATATAATTTAAAACTTAATAATCCTAAATTAAATACAAATATCCAAAACTTAATAACCACTAATAGCCTAAACAGTTTTTCAATTTCAAGTTGTCATTATTATATATCTTTATATATATATATATATATATATATATATATATATATATATATATATATAATTTGAAACAAACAAAGTAAATAAAACCTTATATCATCAACACTATATGCAATTCTTGTACACCCTTAGCGAGGAGCATCATAATCAACTCTGGCTCAAACATTATCATATAGCCATGCTTTTATATTGCCATCCACTGATATTGAAAAGATGAACTGATTTGGAAAGGAAATGTGTTGTTACATAATCCCAAAGCAAGAAGAATATCAAACGCAATAATTCTTGACTCCTTGCAAATCAGAACCAAGTAGAATTAGGAATAATTCTTACATGAATATTTTCCTTGCTTTGGGGACATAGAGAAAAAATAGAAGAGTCATGACCGTCAAAATTATACATTCTGGTACCAGTAATCACATCCCATGCCTTATACAATGAAAACGTAACATCAAAAATTTTTCCATGATTTGAGACAGCTAATTATATAGGTAGAAAAATGCCTACCTTAACTGTCTTATCATCACCTCATGTTATAACCAATTATACATTGTCAGGAGCAACGAATGATAAATCATTTACACTACTGACATGAGCATCAATCTAAAATAAGAAATGTATTAATGCTAGAGGAGAAATATAAATACAAAACATGTTTTAGTGAGATTATAAATATCATAAAGCCACCTCCAATTGCTCCTGGGCATCACCTAACCACAAGATAAGAACAAATTTGCACTATATACTTTGAATATGCAATGTCTGTTTTCATGAAAGATAACTAAGTTAGGTTCATGAGACTCCTGAATCATTAGCAGTTGAATCACTCAAGTGTTTCAGTATCTTTCAACTTACCAAACAATCAGAGATTGCATTTGTTTGGAGTGTCTAAAGCTTTGCCCTTTTAATGACCAAAACAAGATAAAATTAACAAGCATATTTTTCATGTAAGATAAGATTTTGTTCTAGCCTTTTTATCAGAGATCTCAGTGATATGAGTAAAAATGAAGGGGAAAAGATTAAATTATAGTTAAGCATTGAAATCATAAAGAATTCACATCATACACCTAATGGATTTTGTCTTATACAAGTTACTAAAGAATCTAAGGCACTAGTGAATCACAGGGATAATGTAAAATAGCAAACAATGATATTTAGCAGAACCTATATATACACAACAACGTTATTACTGAAATATGAACACATAAGAGAAACAAAAATATAGCAAAACCCTAAAAAGAAAAATAAAAGCCATGGACACGGGCATGGATATTGAAAAAGAGTTGAACACCTTCGTCAGAGTATGGATTTTAGTAGCAGCTGGTCTCACTTATTCATACATTGCTAAAAAATGTACCTACTTCAGAATCCAGTTGCAAAGATCAGAGGGGAAGATTGGAGGGGAAGATGAAATCTCCTAACTGCTTTGCAGGGGAAGATTAGAGGAGAGAGAGAGAGAGAGAGAGAAAGAGAGGAGAGGAGAGGCTATGGGAGGAGAAGAAATGTAGGAGAAGATATTAGGATTTATTAGGAGGTATTTATAATCAATGGCACAAAGGTAAATAATTAGAAAACTAGGGATATGATAGTAATAATACACCGGGGCGAAGATCCCTGCGGGACGGATACCCCATTCCCCGTCCCCACCCTGAAATGCACCTCGAAAATTTTTTAATCCTCGTCCCCGCCCCCTTGGGGGGAAAAATCGGGGACTCCCTACCCCATTCAGGTCGGATCGCCACAGATTTCAGATTTTTCCCTTCCTGTGATCATTCCTAAATACATTAAAGACCTTCCATTAGATTCTCTTTACACCCTTGAAATTTCACATTATCATTAATTCTAATAATATTTGAATAACGGTCTCTTTTATAATTTTACATAAAAGTAAAAATTATTATAATATAATTTGAAAATTTTTAAATTTTAATTTATTATATTAAAATACAGTAAATTAATGTGTGCTACCTCTAAATGTGGTTGGAGTGGAGTAAACCGAAAAATCTGACGTGCTGACAATGCTACTGGAATCTCAAAGCTAATGGAACTATTGTGGTTGGTCAAAACTTATCGTATAGTTTCGAAAGCTTTGGAGTTTATGAAGAGCATAAGCAAAATTCTTTACAACAGTTGAATGATTTTGCAACTTCTGTTTTGATTCCTTTCCAGATTCAAAATTTAGTTAAGCTTTCCAGCTCAATATTTCATTTTGTGCCGTATCGCATTTTATGAAGCAATCACTAGTTAATAAAACAAGTATACAGAAGAATATTCAAAAAACCAAAAAAAAAAAAGTCATCTTACAAATTATATATAGAGAGAGAGAGAGAGAGAGAGAGTGGAACACAAACACGCAACAATAATGGGCTCGTAACTCACAGTTGATCGCATTTGGTTGGGTGGAATGACAAGGTTTCCTTGTCAAGATCATAAAGGACTAAAATATTCTGCTGCTGTACATTTCCAAATATTGACATCCCACTGGAACTTCCCATTGCCAAACAAATTACTCCCATGCTTGAATCTGAAATCAAATAATTCTCTGCTGGCAATTCCAAGTCTGCTCCATCAAAGTGGAATACCAATTTAGGCACCTCAATCTCACTGGAATCTGAAGGCAAATTGAAGCAAAGGTCAAGCCCAGGAGACCCTGATTTGTCAACTCCAAGTCCCATCTGAGATATGAACTCTTTCTTAACCAAATCAAATGCACTCTCTTCTAGATATGTTATTGTTGTACCTGAGTCTATGATTAACCCACCACTACCATCATTTCCAAGTTGAAAACTTGATTTATTAATAGATAAGCGATTTCCACCAACAGATATTCCTTCAAGAGAAAGATAATAAAATGATGGCTGCAATGGATTTTGTATTAATGGGGTGGTTTTGATTGCACTATTAGTAGTAGTGGCTTTCAAGCTTGCTAAAGATCCCATCATAAGTGTACTTTTGGTGTTATCAATAGAAGTTAGGCAATAAGAGAATTTGGATTCTTTAAGCTGCGAAACTAATGACAAGGGTCCTTTACCCAGCCCCACCAGGCCTGACCCTTGGCTGAACCCATCTCCTTCATTATCTTCTCCACATCCAAATCCAACATTAGGAACAGAAACCTCACCAAAAGTAAAGGTTTCAGTTGCAAGAATGCCTTGTGTGGAAGAATAATCACCGTAAGAATAAAGATATTCACACCCATCGTTGCAAGAGGATTGAGGCAAGGCACTGCATAGTTGGCTAGAACATGATAACTTGGAGAATGAAGATGATTTTTTGGGATCGAAAATTGGCGTGGGCTGATTAAAACATTGAGTACAAGGCTGACACTGGGTCCATATCAAATCACTGCCAGTGTCCATAATTGCAGAGTAGGTTTCTGATGGCGTACCTATGGCTAAATTCATCAAAAACTCACCATTTCCTGGTAAAACTGAGACATCAATATCTGAGTTGCTGGCTGCTAGGACCATTGCATTCAGCCTTTGAATTCTGTGTGTGGAACGCTTAATCCCATGTTGGATACGCTGAAATTTTGTTAAGTTTTTATCGGAATCCACATGTTTGAGTGTAATCTGGAATCCAATTTTGATCTTCTGCTGCTGGTCCAAGGCTCCCCTAGATGTAGAATCCGCGAAAGATGACAATATTGATAGGGCTACTAATAACATAGCCCAAGGCGAAGAAGCCATTAATTAGAGCAATGAGAGTAAAATAGTTAATGATAGCTAGATTTTGAAATCCTGGTGGAAAGAATTGCAAGGAAAAGGAGGAGAGAAGGTAGAATAAGAGAAATGTAGAGTGAAGAGGGTTTGAAGTGGAAACAAAGATACTCATTCTTACTTGGAGTGGATGTTGAGGTATCATCTCATTCAACCAAACTATCGGACTTGGCTTCCCTGGTTGTTGGGAATTTTGAGATGAAATACAATAATTATTAATAATTTATTATTGTTAATATATTTTCTTTTATTTTAAAAAATATTTAAACTCACAATTTATCTGCTAAATTTAATTAAAAATGTAAAAAATCTCAATTCGATTCATTTTAATACTTTAAAGTGTAATCAGCCATAATGCCTTATATATATATATATATATATATATATATATATATATATATATATATATATATATATATATATATATATATATATATTGAGCTAATACCAAATCTAATACAAACATGAAAAATATTAGCTAGGTTCACCTTTGTCATAAGGGGTGTAACAAAAGAATTTTGTTTGATTTGGTAGCAACTAATAAAAATTATACATCAAAATTTTATATGTAAATATTTTAATTAAATTTATATTTTAGTAAAATCAAAAAAAAATATTTTTGTTGTATTAAATTTAAAATAAATTAAATTTATAAAGGGTATCTTTTACTTTTATTTCTTAGTTGAATATTGGCGTCAATAGATCCAATTCATTCTTAGACAGCTATGCCCGTATTTGCCATATCACATTATTTTATAGACTTTTAGATCTGATATAGGTAAATTTCATAAATTAAATTAATAATATATTGACATCTATGTGAAATTGGTTATAGTTAATATATATAAACGATAATATACTATTAGTCTGATTTATGAAACTTGCCTCAACAGAATTTTGGCAAGAAATTTTCACATTTTTATTGAGTCAGAAATAGATAAAAATATATCATGAAAACTTTGTATTATAGTAAATAATTGTACTCAAAACAATGCTTGTGAATCTTGTTTCTAAAGGTAACTTGTGCAGACCATATACATATCGTAATCAAAGCTTTCTCGTTGCTTGAGGTCTACAATTAATAATGTTATGTGATATAAATTTTATGTTCTTCTCTTGTTATACTCTCTCTTATTATTATTATTATTATTATTATTATTATTATTATTATTATTATTATTATTATTATACAAGAGAGAGGAGCATTGTTATGGTACGCCGGTGAATCCATGTGCACACTGCAGCACACTTCCAAAATAGAGGCATAATGTTTATATCCCTACTCTTGAGGGTACACGCTGCAGCACACTTACAAAATAGAGACATAATTAATGTTTAATTTACAGTTACAAATTTCATTAGAAAAAACTAAAACCAAAACCTCTTTTATTTTTAATGGAGTCCGACCTTTCTCTGACTATATATTATATGCTTTATATTTTTATTTTCTTATAAAATATATGCTTTATTCAATATAACGTATCAAATACAAGTAGACATAAGTGGCGTTAGTGGTTGGTGGGCTAACTTGTTACTTATTAGGTGGCGGTGGAACAAAGTTGGTTTGATGGGTCCAATATGGTAGGTGTGCATACGTGCACTTCAAATCTTTATGTCCTTTCAAATTTCCATTATGGCTAAATAAATTAAATGAGCCTCGAAATAATAAAAAATAGTATTTTTCCACATCTTAATGTTGTAATTTCAATAGTTGAAATAAATGAATAATAATTGGAAAAGAAATATTAGACTCGTATGAACGAGTTAAAATCATGCATTATGAGCGATTGAATCGATTATTCTGTTAAGATAAATCATGTAAATTATTTAATTAAATACCCAACAGTAAATTTTTCACACAAAAACCTTTAACAGGTATAAAATTAAATTCTCACCCAGTAATTCATATTTTCTCCACTCTTATTATTTCTGTTCATTTCTCTAGGGTTGCTTTCTCTTATCTATTTGTTTTAATTATTCTCAAAATGAATGCTGCCATTTGTAATTATTGCATTTCATATGAGTTTCAATATGCATATGGGTAAGTATCCAAATTTTGAGTATTGAAATTGGTTTAAGGAGTTAAATAAAATAGTTAGATAACAGTTGCCTTTTTTTTTTAATAATTATGGAACTAATCTTACTTGCCCGATTATGTAATATGTGTTTGTATTTTTTTCTTTTTTTGTATTTATAAAGATATTCCATGAAATTAATTAGTGAATGTCTAATAAATTCATATTAATTTAGATTGAAATTTAATTATCATATTATTTATATGATTAATTTTTGATAATCGGACTGGGCCTGGATCCAGGCCCATTACTTTGATTTTGGGAAACTCGGAGCATCCCCACTCCACTTAGCGCTTCTACAGCACCGTTTCTGGATTTTTCTTAGTTAGGATTACTATCCTAACTAAAATTCCTATTCTGGAGGAGTTTCCTGTTCTGGCAAGACTTCTTCCTCAGCAGGACTTTCATGGCTGTCAGGATTCCTTACAAGCTGGGAGTCTTGTTCCTATAAAGAGAAAAGATCTTCAGGTATGGATCTCTCTTAGCCAATTTTTACAATTATTATCCTTTTTTTGTTCACTAACTTGATCGTCAGAGAGTCCTTTTATTGGACATCCCTGTCGAGGTTTATTATTTCAAGAACCATCGGAGCAAAAGTCAAGCAAAATTATTTGATAGCAGCTCAATAATTTCCGAACTGTTATCATTTGGTGAGGTGAAAGTGGATCGAACAAGTGACCTTCATCCCCGAAGAAAAAAAAATCACGAAACCATGAACACCGATGATGCAAGCACCCAGGCCGAAAACAGCTAAAATGGCACACCACCACCACCACATCTACCTGTTTTTCAGCCCTTTGAGCCCACCCCCTAAAGTGCCTCAGTGACCTGCCCATCGCTAACCTACTCGGCATTACCCCTCAAATGGCCAAAGCCCTCCTACCGATGTTGATGTAACTCGCGGCAACAGCTACCCCCAACTCCATGCCATAAACCATTGGAATGAGAACTACACTTAACTCTGAAGAGCTGAAACCTGTTGCCCAGTTAGGCAAAAAGGCATCACCGATCACTTTGACAAGGGACGAGCTTGACAAGCTAATTGAGGAAAGGTTGCAACAGAAATAGAAGTGCACGGAGTTACCATATTAGGAAGATTTTTGATCTCCACTCTCCAAAGCCATTCTTGCCACCTATTTTCGGAACATAAAGTTACCAAACCTACCTCTGTACAATGGAAACACAGATCCTAGAGCAAGCGTGGACCAATTTTACCACTCCATGTTAATTCACACAGCAAATGATGCCGCACTCTGCAAGATTTTCCCATAAAGTCTAGTAGATTCCACATAAGTATGGTTCGGGAACTTACTTGAGAATTTGATAAATAGCTTTTGACAGTTCATAAAGATGTTTAAGGCGAAGTTCATGACAGCCATTTGACCTACTAGAGTCTCGACTGATCTACACCAGGTAGTTCAAGAGAGGGTTAAGTCCTTGTAAAGCTATGTGAACATATTTAATATGGTGAAAATGGACATCCAGAACTTGAAGTTAGAGGTTGCCATAAATGCGTTAAGCAGGAACACAAGGTATCAGGATTTCAGTGACTCTTTGAATAGGATTCCTGGCATCAAACAATGTCTAAGAATATGAAGCACTCAGCTTAAGGTTATAGCTCACCACCGAGGTAAAATCTGACTCCTTATTAATTCATTCTGACTCCCAATTAGTTGTCAACCAGCTATTAGAAAAATTTGAAGCCAAGGAGAAATCAATGATGAAGTATCGAAACTTGATATCTATTCAGTTAGCTTAGTTGGTGAGAGGGGGAAGTTCATAGACAATAGAAAAAATATCCGGGGAAAAAAATAATGGAGCAGACTCGCTAGCCAAGCAAGCATCCATGAATGTGGTGATACAATCGAATGATATAATTTGGGCACTTATTGAGTAGCCATCCTATGAAACCTACTCAGTCTAGTTGAACAAACAGATGGACGGATGGAGATTGTTGATCTATCAATATCCCAATATTTGTGCTCTTTTCAAAGATCAAATAGAAGCCAAAAAGATAGTATGACATTCTGATTTGTACTCTACATTGGATGGAAAATTATATAGAAGATCGTATCTGCTCCTCTAGTCGCTGTGTCTAAGCTCAGAATAGGGTGACTGTATCCTTAGGGAAATACAAGAAGGTATTTGTGAGGCTCATGAAGGAGCTCAAATATTAGCTTGAAAAAGCCTTATTGCAGGGTTACTACTAGCCAAATAATGGAAGATGATGCTAAGGGCATGGTTAGACAGTGTGACAAATGCCAGTAGTTTGGCAACGTAATGCATTAGGTGTCAGTTCGATAAACTCCAAATCACGGCATATTGCCTTTTACGCAGTGGGAGATAGATATATTAGGTTCTTTCCCATTGGCCACGGGGTAAAAAAATTCCTTATAGTAGTGATCGATCATTTTACTAAGTGGGTAAGGGTGGAACCCTTCGTAACAATAGCCTTGGAAAATATCATTAAGTTCATGTAGAGGTCAATTATTACCAGGTTCGATATTCCACACACTTTTATTATTGATAATGGAAAACAATTCGATTGTCAATCTTTAGGAACTTTTACGAAGAATTGCACATTTAACTTAGATTTACTTTAGTTTATCATCCCCAGTCGAACTGCATGATTGAGGTAACCAATAGGACAATCTTGACGGGATTGAAAAAGAGGCTCGACGAAGCTAAGGGCCTTTAGGTGGATGAGTTGAATAATGTACTTTGGGTATACTGAACTTCACCTCGGGCAGCAATAAGAACCATTTTATTTTCCCTAACTTATAGGGTGGAAATAGTGATTCCTTACGAGATAGGAATGCCGAGCATAAGGGTTAATCTATACAGTGAAGAAACGAACAATGAAATGTTGTTATACCATCTTGATACCCTAGAAAGAAAAAATGAAGATACATAGATTGAAGCTACGGTATATAAACAGAGGATGGCATCTTATCACAATCGGAAGGTGAAGCCTAGAATTTTTCATGTAGGTGAACTGGTTCTCAAGAAGGCCATTGAAGCCCAAACTTCAGCTGGAGTTGGTAAATTGTTCCCTAATTGGGTAGGTCCATTCGAGATACATGAAGTGGTAAACTTCGGAGCTTATCATCTCAAAGATATGTCCGAAAAAATATTGCCACACTTTTGGAATATCACAAACCTAATAAAGTATCATTAGTAATGGGGCTCGAATTGGCATATCATCGAGTCCCTTTTTAGCTTAAATCGGCCTCATGCCATAAGCTCTTTCCTTCGCTCACTCAGCCCCATGACATGAGCATAGTCCCATTTAGCTCAAATCAGCCTCGTGCCATGACCTCTTATCTTTGCTCACTCGGCCTTGCACCATAGGCATGATCTAACTTAGCTCAAATTGGCCTCGCACCACAAGTTCTTGCCTTCGCTCACGCGACCCCATGCCATGAGCACGGTCCCATTTAGCTCAAATCAGCCTCACATCATAAGCTCTTGCCTTCACTCACTTGGCCTCATGCCATGAGCACGATCTCACTTAGCTCAAATCTATCTCGTGCCATGAGCTCTTACCTTCAATTACTCAGCCCTGCACTATAAGCACAATCCCACTTAGCTCAAATTGGCCTCGCATCATGAGCTTTTGCCCTTGCTTACTTAACCTCATACCACGAGCACGATCTCACCTAGCTTAAATTGGCCTCATGCCATGAGCTTTTGGCTTCACTTGGCTTTACGCCATGAGCACTATCTTATTTAGCTCAAATCGGCCTTATGCAACAAGCTCGTACCTTCACTCACTCGACCCCATGCTATAAGCCTGGTTTTACTTAGTTTAAACCAGCCTCATGTTATGAGCTCTCACCTTCACTCACTCGACCAAGCGCTACGAGCTTGATCTTTTCAACACACTCAACACATCACCATGAATAACACACTACTAGTTTAAAATGGCATATTGCCACAAGTACAATGTAATTTCCAATTCAGCATGGCTTTCATGTCACGAACATTATGTTATATCAAAGCTCAGCTCGATAGTTAAGGCCATAAGCATGTTTATTAATAATATATAGCTCGACCAGGCCATTTAATGTCACAGGCACATTCATTACTTATGTATTCATTAAGTTAGTTAAATGGGCTAAATAATTCTAAAGTGGTTCAGAAAATAGGCCTAAATAAATTCAAACTATAAGGCTCAAATGAATTGATTGTATCCAAACTTGACACAATAATTTTGCTTCATATTTTTTTTCCTAAAAGGCCAGCAATCTAGCGGAAGACATCTTTTGGGGCTAAGTTTGAAATAACAAATGCACAATGCAAAAGGCTCTATTTTGGTTTATTCAAAATGCCTTTCAAGAAGAAAAGTTGGTATAATGGGATTTACTTTAAACAAATCCTAAAATTACAAAAATGATTGCCTTCATTGATAGTTCATTACAATAGAACATCAGACTATCATTACAAAAAGTCAAGACTAAAAAGAAAGAGGACATCAAAGCTCAAATTATTTTTCATTAGGCTCAACTTCCTCCAGCTAGGTAAGGTCTTCATCAGTGAACTTATCCTTTACTATTTGAATGAGTTTGTTCCCATATAAGATGGATTTTTCTATTGTGAGGTCATCCACCTTTTCCTTAAGTTTAACGTAACGACCTTCTAAAGAGGCCTTGTTAGCCTAACACTTTTCAAGCTCATTCAAAGAATCTTGAAGTTCCTCTTTAGCCTTACCAAAAAGGGATCGAAGTTCCTCATCGGCCTTAGCAGCATATGCCTCTACTGTAGCTAACTTTGCAGCATATTCCTCAATGGCCTTCCGATAAGATTCATCGAGATCCTTAGCCTTGGCCTCAAAGTTAGAAGCCTGATCCATCCAACTTTAGGCCACCGTATGAGCCTCTTTTAACTTCTCTTCCAGCTCTTTGGTAATTTTCTTCTTCTCCCTCAGATGATTGAGAAGCCTACACATCTTGCTGATAGCAGCATTTGACAAGATCAAACTCTAAAAAAATCATAATAAATAAAAAAATTAAAATATGTATCATTATATGTATGGAATGTGTGGATAAATCAATGATCAGAATAAGGTACCTCGACTTGATGCCTCCTCATAATGGCATACAAATGATTCACTTTCAAGTTGACAAGGGATTAGACCTCATTTGAAATACTTGTAAGTAGGGAGCAGAAGCTGTTGAAGTCTATATTAGATGAGCTATAAGTAGCCTTATTCTGCAGCTATATCCTTCGAACCTCATCAATTATCTGGGTGACCTTCTCATCCCGGCTAGAGGGATCAAATGCCTTTTTATGGTGAACGCTGTGAGATTCCATACATGACCCAAATTAAATTTCATGTTTTAAGAGGAGTTTTTATTTGATTAAGATTAATTATTTAATGAGAAATTCGTATAAATTTGGGTTAAGGGATAAATTATGTTTTCATTATTTTAATGGCATGGAAAATAAATTGATTAGTGTGATTTAATTTTAATTGAGGGTTTAATTGGAGTATAATTATTGATTCGGGGTAAATTGGTAATTATGACATTTTATGGGGTCAATTGAGAATTTAAGAAGAGTGGAGAGGCTAATGTAAGGAAGAGGTTAAATGATGGGGCTGAATTAGGAATAAATTAAATTGTGGGGAATAATTTGTGGCATGCAAAGAAGTGGGTGTTAATAATGTGACATGAAAAATTTGAAAGGATCACTTGGGAAATTTTCTTTATTATTATATAGGCTGAAACTTAGTGGATGGAAAGAGAAAATTGAGATGGTGGTGAGTGTTGGTTGGCTAAGCTTGTTGAAGAGAGAAAGTTTCATATTTCTCTTGCTTGATTAATCAAGATCTCTAAGAAATCTTAAAGAAAACTTCATGCATGAAAATTATTCAAGAAGATTATGAAATAGATTATAAAGGTATGGTTTAAATTTTGGATATCTTTATCTTCTTCTTCTTCTTCTTCTTCTTCTTCTTCTTCTTCTTCTTCTTCTTCTTCTTCTTCTTCTTCTTCTTCTTCTTTTCCTTATGTGGATTTCAGATGGGTTTGGTTGCTGGAAATAATGGTTGGAGATGATTTGTGTTGTAGTTAAAGAAGGAGGAGATAGAAAGGATAAAGGGAAAGGAATTGCTGAAAATTAATTGGTTAAAGTAAAGTTAGGCCAAGGTATGGGATTAGGCCTACCTTAATGCATGTGAATTTGGTTGTTGCATGTGAATATGGTTGCTGGAACTTGTTGTGATTAAATTGAATTTGTAGTAATTAAAAGAGAGTTCAATGTATAAAATGTGCATGAAGAGATGAGATGAAAATTCTGACCTATTGACTGAAAATTTAGTGTAAGTTGTAATAGAGACCTCTAATTGTAACAAATCAAATTTTTGTAGTTATATAAGACATTTTCCTACAAAATTGAAGAAGGAACCTACCTTCAACTCTGCCTCTAGATATTTTTTTTATGATTTATTGAATTTAGGAGAACTTTTAAATTCGGATTCTGGACCAGGTTGGGGAAAAATTGATATATCTGTATGTACAATGATAAGAATGACATGAAATTAATTCCTATGCAAAATAGACTCATAAATACACATTTTATATGAAGGAAGTAATGCCTAATTTTATTTCTAAGTATTTCAAATAATTAGCATGAAATTCGTTGAATCTGTTTGGACTGTTAAGGTACAGATGTTGGTATTTTGGGCATAATTGTTAGTAGAGAAGTCAAAATCTTATTATGTAAAATTCTGGGTAAAATAGATACCTAGGAGTACGTTTTGGATGAAGAAATGTTGGTCTAAATCCCTCTTTATTTTATGCTATGAATTTTTATAAGTGACAGCTAATACTGCTTTGGTTCCATGCACAGCCTATAGTATTTTTCAAATATCTTGAGCTATAGGTAAGATATTAAGGTGAATTTTAATGATATGGAAACTAGAAACATAGGGGAATAA